>BQNB010003430.1:49206-108660 GCA_026074375.1 Tanacetum coccineum
TCGGCATAAATACATATATATAAATATTAATTATTTTTCTTGTATAACATAAGGTATTTTAATCTTACAAAAATTTCATAATTGTCACATGTTGCATTTTTATAATTTCTAACCTTTAAATGGATTCTATTTAAGCTTTTATGGAATTTTCTTGCATTAGGGGTATTTTGGTAATTTCACATTTGTTGAGATTTTTAGGTTTTACAGTTTTCTTTTACTTTTATGATATGGTTACACGTTCAGGCATATACAAGTTCATATACTTGCATACAAAACATTTATCGATACAATGAATGTCATGAACGGACATGTGGAACACACACGTGTAGATATTCATACATACGTAATGATTTGTTACACAAAAGGTTATACCTAAACCAACACGTACACTTGCGATACTCACATGAATAGTTACGTTAATAAACAAACACATATAATATGAAACTAAAAACACATATATAGGCACACTAAGTAACGTGGGAATGTGTAAGTAGGCAGAAACGTAAAGACGATATTTTTGTGGGAAATCTGTGGGTATTTACACACGTATTTCCCACGGATTCATCAATTTGGTGGGAAATCTATGAGAAATTACCCACAACTTTTTCACGGACATAATCGTTTTCTTTTGCTTTTACGATATGGTTACATGTTCAGGCATATACAAGTTCGTATACTTACATACAAAATATCTATCGATACAATGAATGTCATAAACAGAGATGAAGAACACACACGTATAGATATTCATACATACGTAATGATTTGTTACACAAATGGTTATACCTAAACCAACGTGTACACTTGTGATACTCACATGAATAGTTACGTTAATAAACAAACACATATAACATGAAACTAAAAACACATATATATGCATACTAAGTAACGTGGGAATGTGTAAGTAGGCAGAAACGTAAAAACGATATTTTGTGGGAAATTTGTGGGTATTTACAACTTGGTGGGAAATATGTGGGAAATTTGCCACATAACTGTAGCCGTGGCAAATATGTGTGAAATTTGCCAGAATTTTCCTACTGATGTCGAATCAACAAGAATAGTGGAAAATATGTGGGAAATTTGCCACGGATTTCACACAAAAACTTGGTCAACAATTTACACCAATTCGGTGGGTAATTTGTGGGTATTCCGTGGAAAATTTCACACGAGATTTTTTTCGTGGGAAAAGTCCGTGGGTAAAACCTATTTTTGTAGTAGTGTAACTATTGAGTATTTTTGTGAATTTTATTAGTTGGCAAATATCAATCAACATATTTACTTGATCTATTTCCATTATTAGTCAACACTATGTTTAGTATGTATTCAATTGGTCTAGTCATGATGAGTTGTATTCATAGTTATCTTGGGCTCAAAGCCCTATCCCTGTAATGTATATATAGGTCGTTGGTTTATGATAATATCAAGGAAATCAATTAGCATTCACGGGGTTTTCTATCTTCTATCATGGTATCAGAGCAGGTTATATCCGGGACCTAGTCGGCCAC
The DNA here is from genome assembly GCA_026074375.1 of Tanacetum coccineum. Taxonomy (NCBI): domain Eukaryota; kingdom Viridiplantae; phylum Streptophyta; class Magnoliopsida; order Asterales; family Asteraceae; genus Tanacetum; species Tanacetum coccineum. The sequence goes on from BQNB010003430.1 coordinate 50,712, forward strand.
CATGAGCCGCTGCCTCAATACCACCCCGTCAAACCCTCTCAATCACCATTCTCAAAATATAGTTGTCGGTTGTCATGAGCCGCTTCTATCCTCTCAAAAAAAAATCAAATCTCTTTCTCAAAACCTAACTGTCGGTCGTCGTGAGCCGCATCTATCCTCAAAAAAAAAAATCAAATCAAATCTCTCTATCTTCATTCTCAAAACCTAACTGTCGGCCGTCATGAACCGCTTCTATCCTCTCCAAATAGAATCAGATCTCTCTATCTTCATTCTCAAAACCCAATCGTCGGCCGTCATGAGCCGTTCTATCTTCTCCATCATCCAGTTTTCCATGTTTGTCTCCATAAACAAACGAGTATCGTCTCCATATGAGATAAAAAAAAAATTACCGCCACATTTTCTTTAAAGTGCCAATTTCTCTAAACAAAGAAGAAAAGAAAAAAGTGTTTACTAATCAACAACAGATGCCTCCCCAACTCATGCCGTTGTTGATTCTTTTTTATTTTCTTGCAATATTTTTTTTTCCTCTGTTTTTTTTCTTTCTCAATGATTTGTAGTTTGTGGTTAACTACATGTGGATCTATTTTTTAGAACAATGGCTGTCATTTGCTTTTGCTCAAAATTATTTCATTTAAAAAGTTTTTTGATTAGTTTCTCTTGTTATCCTTGTTTCTATCAAAATCATTTCTTTAAAAAGTTTTTTTTGTTTTTGTTAGTTTCTCTTTTTATCCCTTTTTCTATAAAAAAAAGTAATACTAATTAAAATTCATGGGTCAAGTGCAATTACAACAAGAATCATCACATCAAGGTTCTCAAAGCATTACCAAGCTTCGCTACTTCTAAAGATTTCTTGCTTCGTGCTTCGCTACTTCTAAAGATCGTTCCGTCAGCTTTGTTTGAAGACTTTCGCTCCAGCTTGAGCGTCCACCTTCCTCCCGCTCAAACCGCGGGGGCGTATTAGTTGGCAAATATCAATCAACATATTTGCTTGGTCTCTTTCCATTATTAGTCCACACTATGTTTAGTATGTATTCAATTGGTCTAGTCATGATGAGTTGTATTCATAGTTATCTTGGGCTCAAAGCCCTATCCCTGTAATGTATATATAGGTCGTTGGTTTATGATAATATCAAGGAAATCAATTAGCCTTCCGAGGGTTTATTCATCATCTAACACCGAGTGCTTTTTAAATACTTTATTTGTGATATTATTAGACGTTTAATATTTATTTTCACGAAAAATGTGACAGTTTATTATTATTATTGTTATTTTATTTTTAATTATAACATCATTTTATTAGAAATTCATAGGATTTACAAAAAATTACAAGAAATCCGAGATATTATCTGGCCCCCACTCCTTTATTGTTTATTATTATTATATTATTATTATTATTATTATTATTATTATTGCTTTACTTTTTTACAATAATAACATCACTTCATTATAAAACAGGGCCGTCTCTAAATTTATGAAATTTTTAAAGGCCCTGAGCGAAATTACATAATGAGGCCCTGCGATAAAAAAACGTTATATATAAAGTGTCATCGTTTTTAAGAAATAATGCATATAATTGTTAACGGGATAAATTTTGGTGCCCCTAAAATTTTTGGGGCCCTGTGCGGTCGCCCACCTTGCACACCCTCAAAGCCGGCCCTGTTATAAAATATGATATTTACAAGAAATATTGAGAAGCCGTAATATTATTATTATTAGTTATAAGCATCATTCATACATAAAATTTAGACATAAATCAAACTAAGTTCAAAAATTTAGTTAGAATATGGGACTTTTAATAATTTTGGTTGTGTTTAGTTTTTTACCCTATGTACAAATGTTGCACTTGGAAGTGTAGTAAATTTTATTTGAAGCAATAAATAGGTAGAAATAAATGAAGGTGTTGGGTTCTATTTATATTGGGTGTCAGGTTAATACTTATCAGGTTATTACAAGTTTCAACCCAAATGAAAACGCAAGCTCAAAACGTTCATAAGTGGCACTGCATAAGAATGGCAATTACGTCAACAAAATAAATTGCATTAATGACACAATATTTAGGAAGTTGCTATTTAAAATTCTCACATGCGCTTATAACATGTTTAAAAGAAAAACATTTTCACCGGGTTATAATACAATATTTCATCATAAATCTTTATGTGTTGGCACTTATAGGCTAGTTTTATTATTATGCGTGTTCTTGAAGCATGTTTTGGGCATGTCATATGGACTTACTTATATGGGTATATCCATATAAGTTTTTGTAATATTTAATGCTTTATATATTTGTCGGGGATGATCTCATTTTCCAAAAAAAAAGACTTTATAAAGCATAAATACCTTTTAAGACCCTGTATTTAAACTAGGTAACTCTACATTAGAATAAACAAGCGTAGTTGCCCGCGCGTTGCTGCGGTGCGTTGTTTATTTTATCATAGATTTTTATGAGATTTGGGTAAATATGTGTTATGCATGACTGCCCGCGCGTTGATGCGGGGCGTTAATTTTTTTTTTTTTTGTATTTTGTGTGGCTTTTTTTTCCTGTCTTATGTTTAACAGTTTTTTTTATATGGGCTTATGTGTTGGGCGTCATGTCGTGGGTATTTTTTGATCTGAATAAATCAATACTTTTGTAATTTTTTTCTTATTTTGTGCTGAGCAATTTTTTATTATTATTTTGTGCAATAGTTTCTTTTTTTTATATGGGCTTATGTGTTTTTGGTCTCATATGTTTGGTCTCATGTCGTGGATATTTTTTGATATGAATAAATAAGTACTTTTGTAATTTTGTTTCCTATTTGGTGCCGAGCAATTTTTTTTTCAAGTTTCCTAGTTAAAGAAAAAGAAAAAGAAAAAAAAAGTCAAATGTGCCAGCCCGATGGGCCGGTACTATAGCAACTACGTCAAAAAAAAGTCAAATGGGTCGGCCCAAAGTGGGAGCCCAATGGGCCGGTACTATAGCAACTACGTCAAAAAAAAAGTCAAATGGGCCGGCCCAAAGTGGGAGCCCAATGGGCCGGCACTGTAGCAACTACGTCAAAACGACGTAGTTTTATTCCAAATATAGTTTCTTTTTTTATATGGGCTTATGTGTTTGGTCTCATGTCGTGGATATTTTTTGATATGAATAAATAAGTACTTTTGTAATTTTGTTTCCAATGGCCGTACTGAGCAACTACTCAAAACACTTAGTTTTATTCCAAATATATATGTATATATATATATAATATATATATATATATATATATAAAATTTCATGAAGGTTAAGAATAAAAAAGAATAAATATTCGTAAAAAGAATACACTAGGCATGTTTTTTTAAAATGTTTTCGAAAAATTCTAAAAAAAATTCACAAGATAGAGTATGTTGGTGCATAAAACTTTTGTAAAGAAGTTTTTTCTAATTTTGAGTTTTTTGTTTGATTTTTTTAATGGCACAAAAAACTAATTTTAATGCACAAAAAAAAAATTTGCATCAAAAAATTTCAATTTGTTCATTTTGTGGCCACAACAAAATTTTCGTTATGACCCCAATCTATCTTTGACTTTTTGCATCAAAATTTTATGTGCCATCAAACATAACAATTTGAAATTTTTTGTGCCATCAAATTTTTTTTGTGCATCAAAATTTTATTTTTTTGTGCATTAAAAAAACGTATAAAAACTCAAAATTAGAAAAACTTCATTCACAACTTTTTTATGCACCAACAAACCGGATCTTGTGAATTTTTTTTAGAATTTTTCGAGAACTTTAAAAAAAAACCATGTGTAGTGTATCCTTCTCACGAATATTTGTCTTTTTATTTGATCTTTACCCTATATAATATAATATAATGTACTTATAAATTTAAAACTGTTTCAACTTTACATACAATGTACTCTATAATTTTTGTTTTTTACTAAATTAACTGTCAACGGATCAATTTAAGTGTTTATATCCAACATGTCAATAGTGAATTTAGTATGAAGTATGAACCATAATACACTTCCATGTTCAAGATGTTTGATAAAGTATTCTTTTTAATAATTCGTCATTGTTTAATTTATATTATATTATAAAACACTAGTTTTAATGCCCGTGCACGCACGAAGCTTAAACATAAAGTATAAGTAAAAACTTTTATTGTGACTTTAAAGTATATTGTATATTTTTCAAAATTACATACAACAATTATATGTTTGATTTTTATCTGGTTTGTCAAGCTTATAGTTTATTGTTACCGGTGGTTGAACACTCCTATCAATACACTCCTATCAATAAACTCGTCACCATTTGAAAAATACTCCCTCCGTCCCTCTTTTATTGTCCTCTTGATGATAAATATATGAATAGATTAGTTTTTAAATGTATTTTCATTGGTATAATTTTTCATCAAGTATTATATAACACAAACAAAAATATTAAAGATAAAAGTTGAAAAAAAAGACTTCAAAAAGTCAAATGAGAACAATAAAAGGTGTACTTAATAAACGCATATTATAAAAAAATTTGATGATTATTACTGTATAACCCAGTCGTATGCCGCAAAAATTAGCATGAAAATGTTTGTGGGTCAATTCGACCCGTACTCCAGTTCAATCATATTGAAACATCTGTTACTATATGTGGTTGTTTATCCTGAAAATGTATTCGCAATATGTGTATGACAAAAGCCTACGTCTAATGGTTGTTTATAGAGTTATTTGTTTTGGCTCATGGGAGTGCTTGGATTGTGTTTTGGAAACTCAAATTAGGCACTTTCAGCAAAACATGTATAACTAAAAAAAATTATCGTCTAATGATACATAAAAAAAGAGTCACCAAAAGTTTAAAAAGTGTCTCAAAAGTATTTAAGAAATGAGTGTTAAACCAAATTTGGAACATTAGAGCCAAATGCGCAGACAATATTTTTTTAATACGTATTTTTTTTTAAATGGTTTAATATATTGAGATTTAGGTTTTCTTTTCTTTAAAATTTTGTGCCGCTATTTCATTCGGGGATATATTGCAAATTAGTACCGTTAGAATTCAAAAAACCTAGAATTGATGTAAGTTTATCGATCGACATGTAGTTATAGAAAAAGATGATCGAGATAAAGATATATAGTAATAAAGACAGGATCTTCTAGTTGGATGGGCCAAAGCAAAAACTTAGGATGTTCGAGGAGAATATATACTTATTATTCAAAGTGTCGAATGATAAAAATATTCTTTTAATTCGTTTGAAGCTTCAAAACGACATTATGTTTTTTTTCAAAACAACATTATATCTATATACTAAAGGGCGTGGGACGTCGTTTCCCACCCCTTGCTACAATAACTTTTTTGGCCCATTTTATTGGGCTCCCGCTTTGGGCCGGCCCAACTTTTTTTTTTAAATGTTGCCACAAAATAGCGGAAAAAATATATATTACAAAAGTATCAATTTATTCATGCAGTAACTTTTTTGGCTCATTTTATTGGGCTCCCGCTTTGGGCCGGCCCAATTTTATTTTTTTTCGTTTCCCACCCCTTGCTACAGTAACTTTTTTGGCCCATTTTATTGGGCTCCTGTTTTGGGCCGGCCCAACTTTTTTTTTTTAAATGTTGCCACAAAATAGCGGAAAAAAAATATATTACAAAAGTACCGATTTATTCAAATAAAAAAATAACCGTAGAAACATTTTCAATACCTAATAATTTTAAAATAATCGACCGGTCCAAACCTTACAAACCTAACCAAAATTGCATTAAACGATGTCATTTTACGCCACTAAAAACTATAAGCCCAAATATATAACACATATTTACCCAAATCCCATAAAATTATATTAAAAAAAAAAGAAAACCCCTATATAGCTAAAAAAAACCTTTAAACATGAGACCCAACACATAAACCCATATATAAAAAAACAACAAACTATTAATCATAAGACCGGAAAAATAAATTCGCACTAAAAAAAATAAAATAAAATAAAATAAAAATAAACGCGCAGGACATAAACTCATATAAGGAAAAAAAACAAATCATTAAACATGATACCCAAAAAATAAACTCGCACTATTAAACATGAGACCGGAAAAATAAACCCGCACAAAATACAATAAAAAATGTCATGCAGTAACGCTTTATATTGTAAAAAAAACCCATATAGCAAAAAAAAAAAACCTTTAAACATGTCAACAAATAAGCCCATATAAGAAAAAAAAAACAAACTATTAAACATGAGACCGAAAAAATAAACCCGCACAAAATACCAAAAAAAAAAAATTAAATTACCTTACCAATCAACGCCTCGAAAACTTACGGCCCCGACAGCAAAGCCGCGTGTAATCCTGCTTGTTATTATTTAAAGGAAAAAGATCCTCTCATGTTCAAATGAACATGAGGGGTAATGTTCTGCTTTATCTGATTGTACATTTGATTAAATAATCAAATGTACAATCAGATAAAGCAGAACATTACCTCTCATGTTCAAATGAACATGAGAGGATCATTATCCTTATTTAAAGTGTCCTAATTTTGTTCCAGACTTCCAGTCATCAACTGTTCTACATTTCTACTTTTGTTAATCTAGAAATTAGATGGGCCAAATATAATATAACTGATGCTAGTATATGTAGAAGGCTTTTTAGGGCTGGCCACGGCCCAACTTACGCATGCATGAGGTCCATCCATTGAACTGATTGAAGTTTTAAAATTAGCCATGGAAGATACGTGTGTCTTTTTTTCCCTTTACAATTAGCCATGGAAGTTTTAGAATTGACACCCGCTTTTTAAACTTTTATTCTTTTAAATGTTGACACATATATTTTCATAGTAATTTTTTCTCATAGACGAAATTTATTATATTTTGACTAAGTTGAAATTAATTTTGACTTTTTATTAACCAGTTAGATTGTACGATTTTGTCTACGTGACATAATCGAGCAACCTGATTGGTCTAATTTTTTAATTCATAAGATTTAATTTGATAGAAAACTCTGTAATGATGTAATTCTTTTATTATATAAAAGATTTAAAACATTTTATTTTTAAAAAGTCTTAAAAATTCAGACTTTTAAACTTACTTATTATGAAAATATAATGATGAACAATCTTAACCATCCATCTTATTTTAGGAAACCACATCTTAGAGTGACATGTGTCACTTCTTAATTAAAAAAACAAATTTATTTTTAAATTGAAATATCTTATTATCTATTTATTTATTTGTACGATCTAATTCCATCGTATTTTTTAAAATTTTATGCTCTTTAATTCAACATCTATTTTGATATATCTATTATACTAAAGATACAACCCCTAAATTTAATGAGGTTGTATCCTTAATGGTTTAGAAGCGGATGGTGAACGTTCTAGTCATTGAAGCAAATAACACTTTAATGCACAACCTTGAATAGGGCTTTAGCACAGACCCAAGACTGACCGGACCAAGGCTAAGATCGGACCCGACCGAGACCGTAATGGTCCAAAACTCCGACCGAGACCGTACCTAAAATGGTACGGGTCCTGTCGGATCCGGTTCGGTCTTCGGTCCGGTCCGGTCCTACGAGGCATAATCATCGGGTTTTTTGTAAGACCAGACCGGACCGGACCGCGAACCGAAATTAACAAAAAGCATGGACCGCGGACCGAACCGAAATACGTTCGGTCCGGTTCGGTCCGGTTTTCAGGTCCGGTCCGGTCGACGGTCCGAAATGCTCACCCATACCTTGAATGCACAGGAATACAAGTTTATTTAACCCACCATGTAACATCTTCTTTATAGTTAATAGGAATGCAGGAGTAACTAATCAACTAAAGCCTGGAGTGCAAAATATATGATTCAAAGCCTGGGAAACAAAATTAAAGCATACAACTTTAATAACATCTAACACATGCTCACCCGCAAAAGGTTACAATATTATTAAAAAAATAATAAAAAAGAGGTACATGCACACAGTAACCAAAACCTGCAATTGGGTATCCTGCCTACGGTGGATTCCGACGTAGGGATGAGCAAAAAAACCAAAAAACCAGATCGGAACCAAGAACCGGAACGGAACCAAGAAGAACCAAACCGGAACTAGAATCGCCGGTTTCGGTTCCGGTACTTGAGTTTGAGATTTTTCGGTTCTTGGGTCGGTTCGGTTCTGTTCCACCGGTTCTCGGTTCCAGAACCGAATACCCAATTATTCTAAAATTATGTAATTTTTCCCATACTTAAATTAGGGTTATGACATCAAATAACGTCTATTTTATAGCATCATTTATCTCATGTAATTAACCCATTTTGTATAATTATTGCAAAGAATTGTTACCTAATCGTTTATATTTGAGAATTGCAGTAATTATGGAGTACTTGGTGAATATTAGCAAAAGGCGCGCATTCTGGGGCTTAAATGAAGATATTTTGAAGATTAATGATTCTAACAACCAATACGCCGTATCCATCAAGGAAGATACGGTGTATCCGTGTCTGCACTCAGCAAATACCACAAAGGAAACAAGCTCAATACCCTATATCTAGAGAAATCTAATACGTCGTATTCAAGATATAGTATGTGAAAATTTTGAAAGATATCAAGCGTGGTCCCTACTCCAAGAAACTCCAATACGCCGTATCTAAACCCTTGGATACGTCGTATCGAATCGACTTCCATACCCTATAAATACAAAACTCAAAAATGAGTTTTAAGTGTGTTAAATCATATTCTCGATACCTAAAGCATAAAAGTCGATTTTCAGAGGAGAAAAAGAGCAAAAGAGGTCTTGTAACGCATTCCAATCCATAGAAGACAACGTGTAATTTCTTATACTTTTGTAATCGTTTAGTTTTTGGTATCATTCGTTAACTCAGCTAGTTTACCTTGGCTAAAAAAATTACTCTTGTATTAATTATGATGTTTGAAAGCTAATACCTTCGGGTATTAGCCATTATTATGAAGATCTAAATGTTTGGTTTTGTTTATATCTCGATTGCTTAATTTAACGTTGAATTCTTGTTTATGTTTATCAATTCATACTTGTTTACGTGCTTTTGTATGCAACATATCATTCAACTGGATCAAGTGATACGGACCAAGTAATCTAGATGTCGGGATAGCACTCCATATAGTGATTTATACATCTAGAATCATAGGATCACAAGTATTGTCCTTCTAAAATCGTGCTAAGGATACGCTTCTGGCTTAACTAGTTAACGGAAATTGCCTTTGGTTTATTGAACATGTTGACTAGTAGGTGAATCTAGATAATTCAACAAATAATGTTCTGATTCCATTGGATAGTTGGACAAGTAGACTACTAGTGTATAAATTGCCATTAAGCAGTAAGTGGGTAAAGTCTCTATAAGCTAGGGTTTAACAAGATCACCATTGCTTTAATCCCTAAGATAGATTATAATCAGCAAATAAGGATGCTTTATGCGGATGCTTTAATTATGACAGAATTAATGTGTCTAGGTCTTAGGATGAAGTCCCGCCTAAGTCTAAGAATGATATGCCTCTTCGAGATAAGTAATCATTGCACTGAATAAACAAACCAACTTCTAATCGGATTAATGATGGCTAATACAGTTTTCTATCATAAGGCTCGACCGCTCTTTTATCTTTTGTTAATTTACTTGTGTGGGTTAAAGTGTCTTAAATTGATTGTAGTCACCAACTAAACCCGTGTCAGTCTCTCAGGCTGAAACCCCCCTTTTACCTGTTAGAATTAGGATTAGAACTAACATAGGAATAGCATAGGTTTGACTTAGATTATATTAACTTAGATTAGATAACCAAAATATAAATAAATTAAGAGATTTAACCTCGCTTCAAGTGTTCGACACCTTACTTACCACGAATCTACCACCGACCGGGTACACTGCCCGTTATAGTGTTGTTTTTGGTTAAGTCGGTAAAATATAAATTTAAAACTTGAATCATAAAAATATACACCACACAACGACACATCATAGGGGAAATTAATCCTAAATTAGGGTCAATTTCATATCTCTCCTTCTTTTAGGGTGATATATTCTAAAATTATGTAATTTTTTCCATACTTAAATTAGGGGCAATTAATCCTAAATTATACTTACCATAAAAACCCCTAGTAGCGTACTTTAAAAACACAGCCAAACACCTTAAACCCTAAGCATTAATCCATTAAAATCATTATCAAAACAATAGAGTAGGGATGAGCAAAAGAACCAAAGAACCGGATCGGAACCAAAAACGGGACCAGAACCAAGAAGAACCGAACCGAAACCAGAAACGCCGGTTCCGGTTCTTGAGTTTGAGATTTTTCGGTTCTTGGGTCGGTTCTCGGTTCCTACTTTTTAGAAAAATTCGGTTCTCGGATCCATCGGTCCGGTTCCAGACCCATGCTCATCCCTATTCCGACGATATGAACGACAATATGGAAAATACCGGTAGTAAAAGAATAAATGTGTGGAATCCCTAAGGTATATATTCTCAAGGAAGAATGTGGCAAATGGCATTCATGCATTGTGAGTGAAAGTATGACTCGCACAATAATAAGTGGAATTAAAAATTGGGAATGGGAGAGAGAAGCAACAAAGTGAGAGGGAAGGTGGGATAAAACACACAACATACATAGTTGTTGTTGTATAATTAATTACTCGGGTTGGGATTCAACCGGGTTTACCGGCAAAAGGGACGATATAATTAATTACTCGGGTTGGGATCCAACCGGGTTTACCGGGTCTTCTGACAAAAGGGTTGGTTTCAGGCAGGGTTAGTGATACGACCCTTGCGGATAGTATCAGGATAGTAGCATCACTTCAAGCGTGTGCGGGCTCTTTAAGAAGAGAGGAAGAAGATTTAGAGATTTATTGGCATAAACATATCTTTCATTAATTAAAACCATTTGGTATATATAGCCGAATAACCCTATCTTGTAAGACAAGATAAACACAAATCTTTTCCTAATCAAACATGTAATTAATGACTTTCCTAGATAATCATAAAGACTTAAATACTTTCCTAAATAATGACATTATTTAAGGGATATATTTACATGGCATAATCTTTTTGTCATGCGGGCTTGGACCGGGCCCTCTTGGATCTTCCTGGCGTAACATTCTTCTCTCCTTCATAAATCACCTTGTCCTCAAGGTATTTTCTAAAAAAATTATCTTGATTCTGAGATCCTATATTCTTCTTTGAATTGTAGCCTCCATCCTTTTCTTCTTTATGTATTGGCCGTTAAGACACTCCAAAAGCAAAATAAGAACATGAAAGGTGGAAACAGAGTATTGAACCCCTTTGTTATTTTCATTTACTCCAACACCTATAACCCCATTACCTTCCATGTCTGGCTCGTCAATGTTTTGCTCAACAGCCACAACCACCACAACTACCACTTTAACCACTTTCGCTTTTTCTTGTTTACCATCCACTAACACCTTCATTTCCAACTCACTAACTTGATCTCGTGCATCATTATCAAAGGTACTTTCTACATCAATCGATTGCTGCACCCAATTAAGCACTTTTACTTCGCATGAAGATTCTGAATCGCTTGTTGGTGTCACCGGACCTGAAGATTCTAAATCATCACCATCATTAACCACCTTGTTAGCTTCCAATCCAGCCGACGTACCCGCCACCAGAGCTACTTGGTCATCGAAACGAGCCTCGATAATTTGTGCTAACGAAAACACATCGCCAAAGGTAGTAGGTTTTGATACTAACAACTTCCGTTGCAAGTGCAGTTTAAGCCCAGAAATATAGTAGGAGATGAGCAAAGAGTCCGGTATACCCGTAACCCGATTCATTAGTTTTTCAAACTCACCTTGGTACTCCTCAATGGTACCGCGTTGTAGCAATTTTGACAACGCGCCTTGCGGATCTTCATATTTTGAAGGCCCAAAACGATTCACAACACTCTCCTTAAACCGTTCCCAATCAGTGATCAGCCCATTCCTTGACATCCACCAGAACCACTCCGCGGCTGCTCCTTCGAGATTAAAACCCACAATCCGCAAACGTTGATCCGCGGGTGTGTTTAGTAAGGAAAAGTATTATGTAATAGCAAATAACCATTTTTTCGGATCTTCCCCGGTAAATTTGAGAACATCCAAATGCATGGATCTTGGCAGCAACGACCCTTGATAGCCGTTACCTCCTGGTCGCCTTTGAAGCTGCCCTAGACTGGCATGCAACTCAGCCCTTAATGATTCGAACGACGCTTGAAACGCCGCGGCTTGCTGTTGCTGCTGTTGTGCAATCTGCTCGGCTCGATCTTGTTGCTCTTTCATCCATCCCCTAATTGTTTTTTCATCCATGAGCTCAAAAAAAATTTACTTTTTTTTTATGAACATTAACAGTGAACAGTAACGATGAACAATATTTTTTTTAATCTTGAATCGAATGAAAGCACCAGTTGATACGACCCTTGCGGATAGTATCGGGATAGTAGCACCACTTCAAGCGTGTGCGGGCTCCTTAAGAAGAGAGGAAGAAGATTTAGAGATTTATTGGCATAAACATATCTTTCATTAATGAAAACCATTCGGTATATATAGCTGAATAACCCTATCTTGTAAGACAAGATAAACACAAATCTTTTCCTAATCAAACATGTAATTAATGACTTCTCTAGATAATCATATAAACTTAAATACTTTCATAAACAATGACATTATTTAAGGGATAAATTTACATGGCATAATCTTTTTGTCATGCGGGCTTGGACCGGACCCTCTTGGATCGCCTGAGCGTAACAGTTAGCGAGCTCAGGCAGGTCAACCCACCGCTGAGGTTAAATGAGGTTGGAAAACCACATGTTCGAAAAAATTTGTCAAATGTCAAACTACTATAAAGTTTATAACTTCCACCATAACAAAATATGGTAGATAATATCATAGTCAACTACAAATTTTTCCAACAGCAAAATAACGAGCATAGAGGGCATAAGGCATAATGAAACACAAAAGATTTCAATTGCACCCAATAATAGTACTAAATCTTCATCCACATGTATCTTCGACATAACTATTTCTTCTCATCATAGTTGCAAATTTGCTAGCCTCCGAACACTAAAAATAATGTAGCCTGGTAAACATTGTCAGAACTAATCATGTTAGTATATATTGAGTGACACAAAGGCTTATCAACCACTGTGAATCAGAAGTCATGTACCTTGTTCCAAAATTGAATGATCACTTATGTAAAAAACTCGCGGACAAGTTCAGGAGGTATTTTTCCTAATATCTTCTGCATAACATCTTCAATTAATTTTTCACGGTCATTGTCATTTTTTTGCATAGCTTCTAGTTTCCTTTCATGATCCTCTTGATTCTCCTTTCAAAGTTCGCTTCAAGATCTCTTTGCATATCAACAGATTGACCTTTTCCAACTTCTAAACTAACTGTGGGTGATTTCACAATCTCCCTCGGGACCATAGACGCACTACCATCTCCATTCACCTTCTTTATTAATGTGTTAGTAACACCTCTACCAAAAAGTCTACGATGTCCATCATACTCTTTGTTCATAACAACCAAGAAAGGATCTGTAGGAGCACTTTCATCTTCTGAAGGATTATAGTTCCTCATTTTTTCCTTCAAAAATAATGTAAGAAATAAAAAGTTAACTAAACTTAATAGAAATACATGAGACAATTGATATACAGATGTTTAATTATCGTACGATTTTATTTTCTGTGTCATCAAATGTATCAGCATATACATTTCCTTCTTTCCTTTGGCGTGTGCGCTCAAACATTTGAGTTAAGCTAGGTTCTTCATTGTTGGGATCTTCATTTTTCTGTATGTATAATCAATATAAACATCAATAAGCTATATCATTCATGTGGATAGCATGAACATCAAATATGACAGCAAAGAGATTACCATTTCTTCACGAATCCTGGCAAAACTTTTTGGACCAGCTGTGTGCATGTTTTTTTGAGACAAGCGCAAATCCCTTGCCTCCAAACAATGCTTCTACAAGGTTAACAAAATTCCAATTCAATCCATGTACAATAAAGGAAAACTAATACAAATATATAGATAGTTTCAGTAAAGATATATTGACATTGAATTACCATCACATCTTTCTTGCTCCATAAAGTTAACAACTGTGAAAAATCATTTTGTGGAATGGATTTTGGTCGATTCTTCCATCTCGTTTGCATATCCTTGAATTTATAGAAGTGCTTTTTCTTGATCCTACATTTGTATCCCCTCCAACAAGCTTCGATCGTCGTTAGCACCCAAGATTTAGCCTTCTCAGGTACAATGTATTTTCCCATAAAAAATGTAGTATATTAATAGAATAAGAGAAGCTTTTATACACAAAGGGGGCACAAATCAGGTTATAAGCATACCAGCACATACTTCCATCTAGTTGCTACTGTATTTCTCATTTGCTGCATATATAACAAGCATTCCCAAAAACTCTTTTTGTTGATGTTGTGTATTTGCACTTTTGCAGATCAGGTCACACAAGCATACAAAGCATTCTCAATGATAACATTGACAAAATAAGCATACCCAAATAAGAAAACCAAACAAAACTATAAAAAAATCTTTTAATACATCAAGTACTAGTACTAAAGAAGAATATTAGGAAGTTCACAAGTTGTATAGTAAAACTTTTGAACATACACAAAACACATTCACACTTTATAAAACCTTTAACCTTACACTCATCACCTAATACACAACCATCAAAATGCACATCAAGACCCTTCCTTTCATATTACCATCAGACCAATTATAAACAACATAATCCACCACTTTCCCTCCAATTTTTAAAATTTCGGTTCTTGATGCCTAAAACCAAAACCAACACGACAAAACCAAACCGACCTGAGTCTCATTCGGCTCGGTTTTGGTTAAGGGGTTTTCACCACATTTCGGTTTCGGTTCTGGTCTACTCGGTTCGGTTCGGGTTTAAGCCGATGCTCAGCCCAACCACAATCCTATGACTGATAATGAGACAAAGATCAGATTATCACACTTGTATACTTGCAGACCTCATATTTTTTTTACAGACCCGACAACTTTTTGTAATGAAAAACTGATACTTGCAGATAGGGGTGTTAATTGGTCGGGTTTCAGGTCAAATGGGTCAGGTCCAACTCGGGTAAATAATAAACCCAAACCCGACCCTATTTAAATCGGGTCGGGTCAAATCGGATCGGGTCAAATCGGGTTGGGTCAAGTCGGGTTTGAGTCTGTGCCATTTACAAAATCACATAATTTTATTTCTTAAACTTAGTAGTTAAAATCTTAAAAAACTAAAAATCACATGTATATACATAATTTCTTGGGTTTTAGCCGTACAATAGCAACGTACTTTCGGTTTTGTTCCATGTTGGTACATGAACTTTTTTTTGTTCCACTTAATGTAATGAACTTTCAAGTTTTGTGTTAATTTTCACCAACTTGACCGGCAACCGGAAAAAAAAATTTGTGTTAATTTTAACCAACTTAACGAACTTTCTAATGTTCCATTTTGATACGTGAACTTTTTCTAATATTCCGTTTTGGTACGTGAACTTTTTTTCTAATGTTCTGTTTTTGTACGTGAACTTTTTCTAATGTTCCGTTTTGGTACGTGAACTTTTTCTAATGTTCCGTTAAGTAGACCATAAATGTAGCTCATTCCGGTAAAACAAGTTTTACGGTGCAAATTAACACGAAACTTGAAAGTTCGTTACATTAAGTGGAACAAAAAAAAGTTCACGTACCAACATAGAACAAAACCGAAAGTACGTTGCTATTATACGGCTAAAACCCTAATTTCTTTGTTGTATTTGTCTGTTACAGACTTGCACTAGGCTTGTTGTACATTTGCAATAGGAAAATGCATAGACATTAAAGAACCACACAAATATAATACAACATGTAACGCAACCATGCATGGTTACGACGAGCAAGCTAACAATGCAATGAAGTGTATCTATAAGACTATAACTATTTATCAAATGAATAATTATGTTGCATTTATTTGTTGGAGACTTGCATTGTAGTAGTCTTGTGCAGAATAGTCTCAGTGTAGACTTGCATATTTGCAAAATTTCAAAATGCAACTTTCATCAGTATTTGGAAAATGAAACAACAAGACTACCATGGCTCCACATTAATTGCAACTTGCAACTTACAAATTGTTCATATTATCCACAAAATAAGCTTTCAATTTTAGTTAGGACAGTATACCACTTAACTTGGGTCTTTCGATTGGTCAATTGGATAAAGATTAGGCAAAGTTTATATGAAAATTAAAAAAATACAAAAAAATAAACTAACTCGGGTCAGTCGGGTTGACCCGAACCGAAGTAGCCAAAGTATTTTGAACCCGATACACGAACCTAATTCGTATTCGGGTTAGTCGGGTTGACCCGATTGACCCAAGTTGGATTTTGAATCCGAGTAACCCGCATCCTTATTCGGGTTCGGGTCCAGGACGGGATTTATGACACCCCTACTTGCAGACCACATTCGGTTGCATACCCGAACTTCCAAACCACAATCTCTTGCAGACCTGAACTTGCAGACCACAAACTGTTGCAGACTTGCAAGCAGTTACCCACCCACAGAACATATGAAGATCATACTGAAACACGACTCCACCACGACTTACAAACGTGCATCATCTTTTTTACGTTATAAGGACATTAATTTATACCATAGTCACATGGAACGTGGTACGTTCTGGTACGGGATCGCGAAACAGGAACGCGGTTCGCGGGGTCCTTAAAATTCGGTACGAGCGGGGATAGGCTCATTTCGGTACGTTTCGGTTCGCATTGGTTCGATGTATCATATAATTTGATACGTTGTACCTAATTTGATACGACTTACCCGATTTCAATTTGATAAGGTGTACCATATTAATAATAATGTTTCACTTGATAAGGTGTACAACCCATACATGTTTCATTTTAATCACTTGTAACAATTTACATTATTTATTTACACTCTCTTTCTACATGTCATGCTAAAAAAATTAATGTGTACAGTTGTTTCTGTTGAATAAAAAAAACTTTTTATCCCCCACTCACCTGATAAAGTGACCCTACACTATACATTATGATAAAGCAATTACGAATGCCCGGTATATACGAAGAAAATCCATAAACAAAGAAAAACGATAGCATATGACTTGGACTTTTCCCAAACTCCTTCTCCCTATGCATTTACTATTTTGACCAGAACTTGATGAACCATAGCATGAAACTAAGCAAAATATTTTTTTGACATTTTTAAGATTGCAAGTCGCTTCACCTTATATGCAAGGAAATGAAATACTTAAGCTTCATGTCCATGTTCTTCTAGTTGGATAATGCTAAAGTGAACACGAGGAGAGCCACAAACATAGTGTGGTTATATTTACATGTTCATCTTACAAAAAAAGATGTATATAATGCTACTGTGATACACTACAAGAGAATGAGCATCATAAAAAACTAAAATTTGTTTTTTGAGCAACCAAAATTCAACAATATAACCTAATTAAGAATCATTTGTGCTAACAAAATTACTAAACTATTAATGCTTTTAATGGGGATTTTAATCGAACAACTTGTGTTAAACAGGAAATGTCAAAACATGTCATCAAATAACAACAACAAAGCTAATTATTGCACAATTATTAAGCATACTAGACTCATATGACACAGATTTTGGAAGTTCTAATGCGATCCGATTAAGACATTTGGTCAAAAAATATATTTTTCGGTTTTATTCGGGTCAACCGCATAACCTGAATACTACCTTAGGGTCGGTATCGGTTTGAACATTTTATAGCCTAATCGTGTTCAGATCGACCCGATTTGTGCTGAATAAGAGTCTTGTATTTTTTTATTTAATCTTCATATATTTTCAATTTAAAGATAGAAAAGAAAAAAAAATTCATTTACTCATCATTCTGGTTCATCCAGACCCAATTGACCCGAACCCGAGCGCTTTTTGATGCATCATTTTTTAAACTTCGAAAATGCATCACCTTTTTATGGTTGGACGTTTGTTTATTATTAGAGGATAGTTTTATTTGATAAATTAGATAATAACTTTTTATTGTGATCGGATGATGGCTTATTACAACCAATTCTAATAAAACAAGCAAAAGAACCCGCGCGTTGCGGCGGGGCTAATTTTTTCCCGAACAATATTTTTTTTTACGTTTCTGGGGTTTTTTTTTTGGCTATGCGTTATGGCGGGGCTAATTTTTAATATTTTCTTTTTTTGTATGATTCGGGGAAAAAAAATTTGCGTTGGGACGGGCTAATTTTTTCCCGAATATTTTCTTTTTTTGGGACGGTTTTGTAAAAAATTTTACGGGAATTTTTGTGTAAGAAAATCGTAAATAGTTAAAAGGTGAGGGTCCGTTTTCTATTTTTTTTTTTTTACTTTGGGCCAGATTTTAGGCTATTTTTGGGGTTTTTTTTTGCTAATTTTTTCCCGGATATTTCCTTTTTTTTTACGATTCGGGAAAATTTTTTTTGCGTTGAGACGGGTTAATTTTTTCCCGAATATTTTCTTTTTTTGAGACGGTTCGATATCTTTTTTTGTGGGCCGATGAATGTAAAAAAATTGTGAACAATAAGAACTTGACGTGTTTTTTTTTGTTAATTTTTTTACGGGATTTTTTTTGTAAGAAAATCGTAAATAGTTAAAAGTTGAGGGACCGTTTTGTATTTTTTTTTTACTTTTTTTTTACTTTTTTGGCCACTTTACTGCGAAAATTTTAGGTAGTTTGTCGATCAAATATCGTTATGTGGTCAAAAACTAAAATCTTATATGGCTTATGTGTTGGTGGGGGGGGCCTTTCATTGCTTAAAGTGTTTTTTTTTTTTATGCTGATCTGGGTTTTTTTTTTATATTTAATGGGGTTGTACTGTTTCTGTGACCTTATCGGTTATTTTAAAGTTATTAGGTAATCTGAAGGGTTTCCGCAGGGTATTTTTTTTATCTGCATTAAATCAGAATTTTGTAAATTTTTTTTAATCCTACTTTGTGCATATAAACAAAAACAAAAAACAAAAAAAAAAAAAAAAAACACACAACAATAGGGCTGGGCCCAAAATGGCTGAGCCGTTACTGTAGATACCCACAACAAAACGCCGTCGGATCCTTCATTTTTTTTTGAGACGGTTCGATCTCTTTTTTTGTGGGCCGATGAAATGTTAAAAAAATTTTGTGACAATAAGAACTTGGACGTTGTTTTTTTGTGTTAATTTTTTACGGGATTTTTTTTGTAAGAAAATCGTAAATGTAAAAAGTTGAGGGACCGTTTTGTATATTTTTTTTACTGTATTGGCCACATTTTATTGCGAATTTTATGGTAGTTTGTCGAACAAATATGTAAATTTGTAAAAAAAAATAACATTTATTATGCGTAATGTGTTTGGGCATCATGCTTCACGGTGTTTTTTTTTTTTGTTAGGGTTTTCTTTTTTAATCTAATGGGATGTACGTTTGTGACTATATCGGTTATTTTAAAGTTATTAGGTATCGAAAATGTTTCTGCGGGTATTTTTTTTATCTGAATAAATCAGAATTTTGTAATATTTTTTTTTACCTCCTACTTTGTGTCATATACTTAAAAAAAAAAACAAAAAAAAAAAAAAAAAAAAAAACACAACACTGGGTGGCCCAAAATGGGTCAGCCCGTGCCGGTTACTGTAGCAACCCAAAACCAAAAACACGCGTCGTTATCCTTCAAACAAATGGTATATAGTTATAATCAATGAGTACGTATGGTGTCATTTCTATGTATAGAGTTTTTGACTTCTACAGAATAAAAGAAAACCAATAACGAGATTGAGAATATCGATTTACTAACATACGGCCCAAAATGTAGAAACGAATTGGGAACGTAAAATTTAAGCCACTTTTATGTAGATATTCATCGGGGTCGTTGATGAAATCGTGGTTGGTGAGGTTGTTGGATCATTTAGGTCACTACCTCTTAGGTCCCCCTCACTTTCGTACCCGTACAAAACTTGCTCCCAAGTTATTATTCCCCAATTTTAGTATTTAAATCATTATTATTCGCTCTTATCACCAAAATTAGGTTATGAACTTTTGATTTACGGGTAAAATAAAAATCCACATAGCAGCACAAATTACATTTTTACTTTAGATTGCAAGATTTTAAAACGCATAAATAATCTATGATTGACACTTCGGTGATCACTACATGAATCTTCATTTTGTCATTCAAAAATAAATCATTGGTAACATGTTTTTCTTTTATTTTGATCCAATAAAATTGTTCTCTGTGCAAGAGGACAATTTAATATTTGAGAACAATAAATTGACAAGTTTAATTATTTGTATTTGATTTAGTTAACAAGTGTTTAGAAAGAAAGTGACATTTTATAAATAAAATTGATTTGCACACTCATTTATTTGATTTGGATACTCTACAGTGTGTATTATATAATTATAATTATTTACAAGGTGCTTTATATGCTTTTACTGTGAGTATCCCAATTAAAATAAAAAGTGTGCAAATCACATCTCTTTTATAAATGAATCAAAATCTTTTCAAGTTGAAAGTAACTTTATAAATCATGTTGAGTGATAAATATATAAAAATGTTTCATTTAACAAAATCAAAGCCTACTTGTTTGTTTAATCTCATAATTAAGCTAACATGATCCTTAATGCTAAAATCAACTTGGTAGAATCTACATCCTTTATAAATCTGGAGTTTTTTCAATGCTTCATAAAACTATCTTTATGCTATGTCGCCATGGTTGTAGAAAAAGAAAAATAAAAGAAGTTGAAATGCTATTTGAGATTTTGGGGCTCTCTTGACGAGGTCGTAAGGGAGTTTGTGACAGACCAAAGACTGATCCTAGGAGGCGATTTGAATGGCCATATAGGGGCGGCAACGGAGGGATACACGGGTGTCCACAGAGGCTTCGGTTATGGAGCGAGAAATGAGGAAGGTCGCTCGATCTTAAATTTTGCTACAACCCACAAATTGGTTGTAGTAAACTCGTACTTCAAGAATAGAGACCATTATCCGATTACCTTTCAGAGCAGTGGGGTCGTAGCCACCCAAATTGCTCTTTTGTTGGTGCAACAGCACGGACCTCAGGCATATAAAAGACTATAGTCTTTCCAAAGAAACCTGTTATTCCCACACGATTTGCTGAATAGACACTTGTTTAAGAGTGTTCTAACACATGGGGTGGGGGGGTGGGGGGGAGTGCCCTGTCGAGAATCTTGTAGAAGAACCTCAATGGGGACGCAACGGATGCATTTAGAACTAGAGTTGTTGAGGGTATCTCTACACTAGCAGAGGTCTTATCTGCTAGCGACGCATATTCTATATGGAACATCCTTGCAAGTACAATCAAAGATGCGGCGAAGGATACTGTAGGATTGGTTATTGGGACATCGAAGACTCATACAACCCGTAGGGAATCGTGGTGGCTAAATGAATAGGTGCAATCTAAAGTCGCGGTGAAACATGCAAGGTTTAGAAAACTACTTTCGTGTCGGGAGGGTAACCGAGGGGAGCGGTTTAGGGCACAAGAGATGTATAAGGAAGTTAAGAAAGAAACAAAAAAAGCCGTAGCACAAGCGAAAGAGTAGGCGTACGAAGAACTGTACAAGAAACTTGACTCTAAAGAGGGAGCAAACGATATTTTCAGGATTTCAAAAACTCGAGAGAGAAGAAGAAGGGATCTAGGGGACATATGTTTTAAAAAAAGATGAATGAGGTCGAACCATCACGGATGAAGAAGAGATTAAGAAAAGGTGGGGATGATACTTTTCTTCTCTTTTCAACGCGAGAGAACCAAGGGACGCGGAGAAGTTAGGGAGCCTAACATAACACCGCAATTAGACTGCTATGACTCGAGGATCAGCGAGGTGGAAGTGAGGACTGCATTACAGAAGATGGGGAGAAATAAGGCCGTATGACCGGACCAAATACCAGTAGAAGCGTAAAGAAGCCTAGGGGACGAGGGTATCATATGGCTAACTAGCCTCTTCAATAAGATTTTTACTGGCGCGAAGATGCCTGAAGAGTGGAGACTCAGTGACGTCATCCCTATCTTCAAAAACAAAGGCGACGCGCAAGATTGCAGCAACTATAGAGGTATCAAGCTTCTTAATCACACAATGAAGCTATAGTGAGAGTGATCGAGAAGAGGCTGCGAAGACAGACTTGAAGGAATCAAGCTTCTTATAAATCACACCATAAAGCAATGTGAGAGTGATCGAGAGGATGCAATGCCGAAGACAGACTTTGGTGTCTGATAAACAGAATTGGTTTTTAAAATTACCCCCCGACTTTGGTGTCTGAGAAAAAGTTTGGTTTTATTCCTGGAAGATCTTCAGTCGAGACAATACACCTTATTAGAAGTCTTATGGAGAAGTACAGGGAGAGACAAAGAAACCTGCACATGGCTTTCCTAGATCTAAAAAAGGTGTATGATAGCGTACCATAGGAGTTGATTTGGAGGACGCTTGTCGACAAAGGAACACCAAAGAGATACATTATGGTTATTATGGATATGTATGATGGTGAGAAGACTCGTGTACGGACCTCAATCGGAAGCACAAAGTCTTTCCTCGTAGAGGTAGGGTTACACCAGGGA
Source organism: Tanacetum coccineum (assembly GCA_026074375.1). Taxonomy (NCBI): domain Eukaryota; kingdom Viridiplantae; phylum Streptophyta; class Magnoliopsida; order Asterales; family Asteraceae; genus Tanacetum; species Tanacetum coccineum. The sequence goes on from BQNB010003430.1 coordinate 73,234, forward strand.
TCGATAATTAGCCCATACCTATTTGCTTTGATCCTCGATGAGCTATCGAGAGGGATTCAGGGGACATGTCCTTGGTGGCGTTGATTTCGCGGACGAGAATAGGGCTTGTTTCCGAATCGGAAAAAAAGTTTTAAACATGAGACAAAGAAGTCTCTAGAAGACAATGGCCTAAGTTAGCTTAGAAAAGAAAATACCTAAGATGTGACTTCGGCAAAGTTGAGAAACCTTACCCACAACGATATTGGATATTACGTTTATTGGAGACATGGGGTGTGGGGGGGGCAGGATCAACAACCTAAGGAGTCATTTCGATACCTTGGATCGATGATGCACAAATCCACGAGGATTGATGAAGACGTATCCCACCATATTAAAACAACATGGATGAAGTGGAGGACGGCCACATGAGTCCTCTCAAGCTGAAGGGAAATTTTTATAGAGTTGCAGTTATACCTGTCATGTTGTATGGGTTAGAGTGTTGGCCTATTACGAGAGCCCTTGCCAATAGGGTAAACGTGGCATAATTGAGAATGCTAAAGTGGACTTGTGGTAAAACAATGTTAGACATGATCCCTAATAGAGTGTATAGAGCGGAGCTTGAATTCGAGACTATCATCAACAAGATAAGGGAAGGACGGTTGAGGTGGTTCGGACATGTCAGGAGAAGACCACAGTCAACACCAGTTAGGAGAGTGGAAGCTTTGGTTGTCGACGACTTGAGGAGAAGAGGTAGACCAAAACTTAGGTGGGAGGATAGAGTCACGTATGACATGAAGGAGATTCTCTTGTCCGAGGACATGACATCTGATAGGAACGAGTGGAGATCTAAAATTAGATTAGGTGGGTAGGTGGTAGACTTTCAATTGTTTTTGCTGGTTTCCTTATTTCTCTATTCATGGTTGTGTGCCTTTTTGTTTGTGCTTTTCTTGTTCTTAAGTGCCTATTCAAAGATTCTTGCCTTGGTGTCTTGTTTGCTCGCGCGTTTTTTTGTATTTGTTTTAATTTTGTGTGTATTTTTTTTTCTTATTTTTGAATGTTTTTTGGTTGTTGTTTTTGCTTGTATGGTTTCTTTGTCTTTTTTGCTGTTGTTGTGTTTTTGTGATTCGGGTTTACCGTTTTTTTTTTGTGTTTGCTATCTGTTTTTGTGTTCTTATGATTGTTGTTTTTTTTGATTTCGTCTCTCTGTTATTGTGTGTGTATTGGGTTTTTTTGGATTGTGTTTGGTCTGTTCTCCAGATGTGTTGTTTACGTTTGCATTTGATTTGATGTCTTTCTTTCTTTTCTTAAATTTTTTTGTTTTTTTTTTTTGTGTGCTGAACTTTTGGTTTGATGTATGTCCTGCGTTTATTTTTTTTTTGTTTTGTTTTTGTGTATTTGTCATTTGGCGTTGGTCTTAGATCTTCTTTTAAGTGGGCTTTGTCTTATGCAGAATGGTTTTATCCTGTTGGGAGTTTTGATAACTATGTGGGGAGGTAAATGTGTTGCGACTGGTTGGTGTTTGTTTTGGGTTTTGGGTTTTGGAATCGTTTGGTTTGTTTGGTCTGGGGTTGTTGGGTTTGTTCTTGTTTTGTTGTGTCTTTTTTGCTTAGCGGCGACTTTTGGTTGCTGTGACCGGGTGGTCATATTCCTTGGTTATTTTTGGGTTATTTAACAGTGGTGGGGTTCGGGTAGGATGTTGCTTTTGTCTTTATCTTGTGTTGTGTTGCACTTTTTTCTGTCCTTGGTTTCGTTGTGCGTCTATTGTTGGTGAATCATGCGTTTTTTTGTTTGATTCTTTTATTTTTGTTTTTGCATTTTGTAAGGGCGGGATTGGGGTGTGCATTCTTTCAGGGGTGTTGGTGGTTTTAGTGTTTTGTACTTGGTTCTTTTTTTTTTTGTCTTTGTGTTTACTTGTTTTTTTTTTTTTTCTTTTCTCTTCTTTTTTGATGTTTGTTGTGACTGAATGTTGAGATCTATAAATTGGGCTTTTTATTATTTTTTTGTTTTGCTTTTATTGATTTATGACTTTCTTGTTCTTGTTGTTTGTTGCGTGAGGGATATGTGTAGCTTAACCATGTTAAGTGTCTTATTTTCTTGGGTGGTTGGTGTAGTTCTGTTGGACGGATGGGTACTGGTGTGGGACGTATGGGTCGTCATGCTGGAGGTGGGGTGGGGGGGGATGGGGGGGTTTCGTGGAAGGTTGGGGTGTGGGGTGATGAGTTGGGAGGGATGTTGTTAAGGGCTTTGCGGGATATGGGAGAGTTAGGGTGAAGGTATGTGTAGTATCTATCGTGGGCGGGGGAGGGTGATGGTGTGACGGGTTGGTATGGGGGTAAGGGGAGGGAAAGTGGTGTCTCCTATTTATTCCATAGTTTCGTCGATGTACGGCGCGGCGCCGTGGGCGTCGTTGACTTAACCGGAGTCGGGTTAACTGTAATGTTATGTTTTGTGTTGATGTTTGAGTTGTTTGTAATTATTGTTGGTCTGATAGTGATTTTTATCGGTCTACGTTTTACTGTACCTCTTTGCATGATGGTTTTTTTTTCTATTATTTTTTTGTTATGATTGATTTTGAACTGATTTTCTCGGGATTTTTTTCGCTTGGTTTTTTTTTGATGGTTATTTTGATTTTATTGTTATGGTTTTATACTGATATGTGTTGTGTTTGGTGTGTGTGTGATAATTGTTTTGCTCTTTGGGTTTTTCTTGTTGTTTTTTTGTTGTCTGGTTTTCGTGTTTATTTTTGGTGGGTGTTGTTATTGGGTATTTCCGCGGGGTGATTTTATGTATTGTTTCTTGATTTTTTTTGATGTTTTTTGTTTGATTGTGTGTTTGTAGTTGGTTTTGTACTCTTTTCTTATCTTTTTTGGATGAGTTCGTTGGAGTTTTATCAGGACGTTTATCGGGTGAATTTTGTTGATCGTGTTTTTTTGGGATGGGTGGTGGGAAAGGTTGATGTCAGTTGGAGTGGGATCTTTGGTGGGTTTGATGAAGGTGTCTGGTTGATTTTCTGACTGATTGGCGATCTTGTTCTTGATGCAATGAAGATTTGTTTTCCTATTTTGGAGGGTGTCCTTTGGTTGACGCTCTTTGTCATGGTTTTGGTGCGTTTGTTGAATTATGTATTGACGTGGTTTTTGTGTTGGTTTTGTTTGCTGGCCTTTTTGTCTTTATGCTGTGTTGATTTATTGGGATGTTGGTAAGCTATGTTGGTTTGTTTTCGTTGTGCTGTGGCGTGGAATTTTTGTTTTTTGGGGGGTTATGATGGAGGCTTTTCTGTTGTTCTGTTTCGTGGTTAGGGTTGGGTTGCTGTTTTTTTTTATGTAAGTTCTTATGTTTGTGTGATGTTTGTTGGGGTGAATGGTAGCGGTTTGCTGGTTGAAATTGAGGGCGGGGGGGAGGGGTGTGTAGTCTGGATTTTTGGTTGATGGTCTTTTTTTTGTTTTGTTGTGTTGATTTATATTGTGTTTGATCTCTTTATTTTTTTCTTTTGGTTGTGTGTTTTTGTTGTTGGGTTGTTTGTGGTTTTTTTCTAGTGCAATGTGATTCTTTGTTTGCTGTTTTTTATATTTTTCTTGTTCTTGCGTTTAGTTTTGTTTTGATTGTTTATTTTGTGCTGTTTTGTTTATTTTGATTTTTATTTTGCGTTTGGGTATCTTCCTTTGTTTTATTTTGTTTTGATTTTTTTATTTTTTGTGTTGTTTTTTGTTTTGTCCTGTTTGTTTTTTGATTGTAATTGATTATTTTATTTGTATCTTGTGTTATTTATTTGCCATTTGTTCACTTTTTTTCGTTTGTGCTGGATCCTGATTTGTTTTTTTTTGTTCTTCGCTTGTTGTATTTTACTGATTTGTGCTGTTAGTTTCTGTATTACTCTCTGCTTTGTATGTTGTTATTTTGTATGGCACATTCATTGTTTTTTTCTGTGTTCATTTTTGTGTTGTTGTATGTTGTTTTTTTGGTTTTTTTTGTTTCTTGATTGTTTGGAATCTCTTTTTATTTCCCGGCATCGCCCTTGAACATTAGTTAAACGGTTTTTTGAGGGTTCTTTCTACTCTTGCATCTCTATGATGGTATTTATATGGTTGGGTTTGCTCTTGTTGATTTTGAGGTTGATGTGTGTGTTTTGTTGTTCAGTCTGTGTTTATTCGGTGTTTTGTGTAACTTTTTTTCTATAGGTGTCATTTTTTTGTTCATTTAGAGTTGAGTGGGGTTTAATTTTGTTTTTTTTTTTTTTTGATTGTTCAACGTTGTTTGCGCGGGATGGTGAAGTGGGATGTTGTGTTGCCATATGTTGGGCTGTGGATGGTTTTGTTTGTTTGGTTCGTGGTTTTTGAAAGTGTTGGTTTCTTGCGTATCTTTTGTCGGGGCTGGGTAAGTTGTTTTTTGCTCAAATTTCGTGTCTTGGTCGTGATTGTCTTTTGCTTTTGTGTATGTTTGCTGTGTAGCTGTGCTCTTTTTGCACTGTTTTTGGCCTTTTTATTTTCTTTTTTTGTTTTATTTTGTTTTGTTTATCTTTGTGATTTGTTTTTTTTTCATTTTTATATGTTTTATGTAAATGACCTCTTGTCTGTTTTTTTGTTGATTTATTCCTTTTTGTTTCGATATTTGTTTGATGGTTTTTTTTTTTGTTTTGTTTGATTGAGGAAAATTTTATAGAGTTGCAGTTATACCTGTCATGTTGTATGGGTTAGAGTGTTGGCATGTTACGATAGCCCTTGCCAACAGGGTAAACGTGGCTATTTATAAATTGAGAAGAACCGTGGCGTGTGTAACCAACAAGTTAGAAAATGATCCCTAATGGAGTGTATTAGAGGGAGCTTGAAAGTCTTAGATATCATCACCAAGCATGAGGGGACCGACGGATTGAGGGTGGTGGGGACTTGATAGGAGAAAGACCACAGTCAACACCAGTTAGGAGAGTGGAAGCTTTGGTTGTCGACGGCTTGAGGATAAAGGGTAGACCAAAACTTAGGATATTAGTATGGTACTTATTTGGAGGATAAGCGTCCAGTTATGGACATGAAGGAGTGCTCTTGTCCAGAGACAAGACATTCTGATGAGGAACGAGGAGTGTGAGTGCTCTAAAATTAGATTAGCGTGGGTAGGGGTAGACTTTCACTTGTTTTTGCTGGTTCCCTTATTTCTCTATTCATGGTTGTGTGCCTTTTTGTTTGTGCTTTTCTTGTTCTTAAGTGCCTATTCAAAGATTCTTGCCTTGGTGTCTTGTTTGCTCGCGCGTTTTTGCATCCTCTGCTATATGTGCTTTATGCTTGTTTGGTTCTCTTGTTGCTATGCATGGTTTGCCTTTTTGCCTTTTTGCCTTTTTGTTTTGTTTTCTCCTTTTTTTGGTTTGATGCCTTTTTGGTTGGGTCTCGTTTTGTCTTCCTTGCTTGCTTTGTTGTTGCTTGCTCTGTGTTTTTTGGTTCTTTTCGTGTTTGGTATTAGCTTAGTACTGTGTGATAGGGGTGTTTAGTGTTTGGTTCACACAAAATAAATCGGAAAAGAAATCGAATCGAACTCAACCGAAAATTTTAGTTGGTGTACGGTCTGGTTTGAAATCGAATCGAAGTATATAATTGCTGTTTGGTTTGGTTATGTTTTGACAAAAATAAAACCAAACCGAACCAAAAAACCGAATATCTCTATACACATAAAAACAGTTAATTATATGTATACTTCTATCGTATGTCCTAAGAGCATCCACAATGGTAGTTTATGAAAAGGTTTATAAAATGATGAAGATGTCTAAAAACTTGTAAACCATAGTGTAGATAGGTTTATAAATAGGTTTAGAATGAACAGGTCTAGAATTATAGACCTCTTCAAAATTTAATGCATTTGAATTATGTATGATATTTATAAAGCTTTACGAGGTTTATGCATAGTGAAGATAAGTTTATAAAACAAAAAGGTTTATAAATTAATGCTATAATAAATGTATAAACTTTTATAAATGTTTACCATTGTGGATGCCCTAACTAGCAATCTTTGTTTTTAAAAATATCTTTTAAACTAATCTTCTCAAATCAAGCATTGATGCATTTTCGTGAGCAACTGAACAAGAGTTTGCCTACTTGATTCATATAACTTCTTATAGAGCAAGAGTAGAGTTGCAATTGTGTTTGGAGGCTTGAATATGGAATGTTCAAGCTAATAAGGGTTCTGAATAATTTTGTCGAAGAAAATTTGTCTTATTTCGCGTTCATTTATTTTCGTTATGTTTAGAAACCTTTTTGTTTCTTAAACTTTTTTTTATCTACTTGAACATAATGTGTGACTTTTTGATCTGTTAATTTTATTTGAAAATTTTAGCTTTTTATTAATAACTTTTATATTATATTTTGAGGATATCGTTTTAAATTTTTTTGGAGTTAACTTGAATTTGGTTTTTTTGGTTTTAACCTTAACAAAACCGAATTTTAACTTGATGTATGGTTTAGTTTTATCCATTCTATAATTATTTTGGTTTGGTTTTTTGGTCTTGACTTTAAAAATTTTCAAATCGATAAACCTGAATCGTACAACTCACAAACCAAAAAACCAAACCGATGAACACCCATAGAGTGTGCGAGCATGTGATAAGAACATGCGTTAAAATTTGTGAGTGAGATCAAGTGGTTATAACCACAAAAGCACCAAGTCACCTTGTCAGTCATCGCTTGAATCGTTTTACACGTGACATAACTACTCATGCCACACATTTCATAGTTAATAATTAAAAGCCAAACTAGTACGTATCAATATAATTATCAACGTAAGTTATGTACAATAATCTATTAGCATTTTATTTGAGCCGTTTTTATGGTGTGCAAAGTGAGCGACGATACAGAGCCTTAAAATTTTTAAGGGCTCAAAAATTTGTCCCGATAACAATTATATGCATGTGTATATGTATTTTTCTCGAAGAAAAAAATGCATTTAGATGAGAAATTATCTTAAATGAGACATATGTTGAACGTTTAAAGAACTAATTTGCATTATATCTTATAGACGGTGACACTTTATATAACATTTCTTCCCTCGATAAGTGATTTCGTTCAGGGCGCTTAATTTTTTTTAAAATTTAAAGATGACCCGACATTTTATAACAATGGTTAATATGTTCATTCTACATATCTTGGCGGGAATTTGATGGCATGCATGTTTTTTTTAAACGGTTGGGTTAGTACAAATATAGTTAGTATAGTTCGTGAGAGCCCACTCCCATTCGTCTACAGGAGAATACTACGATTGTCCGATAAGTGATAACCACCTCCAAGTCTCCAAAATAAACCAGTCTTAATTCTTTTCAAATTTTTGAGATGATCAGTGTTGACAGTCCGGAAACAAATAAACATCATTTATCTCTTTTCTCGTAGCTTTGTTGCTTTAAATCATTTCATTACCTCTTTTCTAGCTTTGTTGCTTTAAATCCTTTCATTACTAGACCATGTTTAGAATATGACAGTAAACGAGCGTGAACGTTACCAGGATCGAGCTCAACTTGTTTAAGGTTTAGAGAAGTCGGAGCTCTTTTCGAGCTTGAAAAATAAAACTCAAGCTCGAATTGATAGTTTTTTAAAGGAAGCTCACACATGAGCTCATTTACAGTTATACGTATATATGCAAATGTAAGCTCGTTTAGGCTAGCGAACTCGGTCTCAAACACGTTAAGATACACACATTTATTGAGCCGATCCCGAATCGGGGTGCTCACGGTCCGAAAACTGGACTGGACCGACAAGGACCGGACCGAAAACTAATTAGGTCCAAAAATCCAGATCGAGGATTAGACCGAAATTTTTTATCCATGTTGGTCCGGTCTAAAAAAGCATAATAGTTGGTTGTGCGTAAGACCGAACTAGACCGCACCAGATCAAAGACCGAAAATAAGCAAAAGGGTGGACCGAGAACCGAACCGGAATACGTTTGGTTCGGTCCAATTTTCGGTTCAATCCGGTCCGCAATCTATAATGCTCGCCCCTATTCTGAGTAGCTCCCGAGCAGCTCAGCTCGTTTACACCCTGAACACTTACACATAAGATGCTACTATTTTAACAAACAACCTAACTTGTAGGGACCTATTTCACTCATTTCCGAAACCAAAAGGTCTAAATGGCAAGACCCACCCACTATAAAACCACTAGCAGATCTACCATTTTAGCTGTGCCAAACCCCTTTCAGTGTGTTTCACCAATCAGACCGATAAGATCTGATTCACACACACTAAACCCAACCCAAACCCATACCCAATCATGAAGGTGATCGAAAAGATCCTCGAGTCCACATCAGCCGGGTCATCCGGCAAAGTGGTCTTCTCATTCGAATTCTTCCCACCAAAATCAGAAGAAGGAGTCGAGAACCTCTTCGAAAGAATGGAAAGAATGGTGGCCCACGACCCCACTTTCTGCGACATAACATGGGGAGCCGGTGGATCAACAGCAGAGCTAACGTTGGAGATAGCAAAACGTATGCAGAACATGGTCTGTGTTGAAACCATGATGCATTTGACTTGTACTAATATGCCTGTTGAGAAAATTGATCATGCTTTGGAGAGTATTAAGAAAGATGGGATTCAGAATGTTTTGGCTTTGAGAGGTGACCCGCCACGTGGACAGGATAAGTTTGTTCAGATCCAAGGGGGTTTTGCTTGTGCTCTTGATCTGGTATGTTTTGTCTTTTTGATCTCGTTGTTTGGTTATGTTTTGATTCATTGATTATGATATGCTAGGTGCCGACATTAGTTAGTTAGTTAAGTTATTATGGAATTGCCTACATTTCTACTGCTAATGACAATAGATTAATCATTTAAATGGCGGGAAAATTGTTGGTTTTTCGAGATGATTAGTTTGTAGGGTACCTTTTGCGATCTCTTGATGTTTTCTTATGTTTTGATTGATTCATAGGAGTTAGTGATGTATGTATGCTAGGTGCCGACATTAGTTAGTTAGATTATTATCACGGCTAATGACATTAGTTTAATGATTTTACCATAGTGGTTTGCTTGCGCTCTTGATCTAGTATGTTTTTTACTAACATTTGTAACGAGGGTGTTTGGATCAGCCTACGAGGGCTTAACAGCTTTTTGAAATTTGGAATAGCCGATAAGCTCGCTTTTTTGGGCTTATGAGGTTAAGCCCATGGCTTATTTAAGCCACGAACTTAAATTTATTTGCTCATAAGCCCAAAAAAGTGAGCTTATCCGCTTTTCCAGATTTCGAGAAGCTGTTAAGCCCTTGAAGTAAGCTAATCGAAACACCACTAATTAAGCCATAAGCCGGCTATATAACCCGAAACAAACACCCCCAGTTAGATTTTAAAAGGTGATTAATTGATTAGTGAGTTACCAACATTTTGATATTAGCTACTTAACTTGGAATTGATTACACTGTTACTCATACATATACATTGACTACTAACATAGCGATCTTGCTCTTTTGTTATCATTTGATTGATGGATTAGGAGTTAGTTAGTTGGATTTGAGTCGGTGATTTTGGAAATTTGATTAATATTGAGTTACCGACATTTCCACGGCTACTAAAACTAGTCAATTGATTTAGATTGCTGGTAACATTCGATGTTTAGCTACAAAAATGTTTTTATATCAAGATTTTGATACTTGATTGGAGTTTGTTGAAAAATGTTGTAGACTACTTTTTGCCTATTTTAGCTCATTTTGTGATGAATTGGCTCACAGATTAGTTTCCTTTGTACAATGTGCGGTACAAATAATTTAGATTTTGAAGAACTTTACAATACGGTACACTAAGATCCTGCATTTCTTAGTGTTTTGATTAATTTATTAGATTTGAATTTGTGAGTTTGGAGTCTATTCTATCTTTGAGCATACCGGTTATCTACACAATTTAGATAATCCAAATTACATTTTGCTTGTTTTGTAGTAAGTGGTTTTATCTGTTAGATTTCTATAAACAGTGTTGGTTGGAGATCTGTGAAAGGCCTAATAGTTTCTTCAGGCGATTTAGATATTGAAGAATTTTGCAGTCTCGTAGATCAAGATCTTGCTTTTCATAGAGTTTGATCAATTAGCCATAATTGAAGTTTGATTGATACTTGAGTTACTGACTTTTTACCTATCCACACACAAGTTAGATGATCTGAATGTTAGGACTGTGGTAGAATTATGTATTCAGCTTACATATACAAAAGAAAACATGTATTTTCATCGATATTATGGATTACTAACTGAACTGAGCAATTGTGAAGTCTAATCTATCCATCTCTAGTGTAGCATTGTTAATCTGTTATATGATTCTTTTGCCCATATGAGCTCATTGTCTAGTAATGAGTTTTATACATTAGCTTCTTTTAAACAATGTATTGAGCGATTGAGATCTGTGAAGTCCATTGGAACTTATTTATAGTTATTAGATATAATGTATTAATATGCGCACCATATTTGTTTTGCAGGTAGAGCATATCCGCAAGTCATATGGCGACTATTTTGGCATAGCTGTTGCTGGTTATCCAGGTTTCTATCTCACTGTCTATTCCATTACTTCTAGATACATTGTAATTGCTCTTTTTAATGGCTATTTTTGTTATGCTTTTCAGAGGCACATCCTGAAGTCATCGAAAGCAATGGATTGGCCACACCGGAAGCATACCAAAAGGATCTTGAGTACCTCAAGAGAAAGGTAGTTTTTCTTACACGATGACAATTTGCATGCTACAAAAGATAGTCGGAGAGCTAAAATTACCTTATGAAGAATTTAAGAAAAGACATTATTCCTGTTTATTGTGCATTTACTTATTTGTTCCCTAAACTATTACAGTATATGAAGTTAGACACAATGATTCATAGTTTATTAATATCTTATTGGCTTTCATATACCTTGTCCTTTTCACATCTGCTAGTCCTTCATATGGTGAATTATGTCCGGTTTATAGGAACATTAAGTTAAGATAAAAAACAGTAACCATACAGCCACATTAACCCTTTGTCAGAACCCGTTATATGGTCATTCGAGTTTCTAAGAAATCATAACTAACAAATCAACGCAGTAGTTGACTGAAACAGTTTTCTTTGATGATTATTATATATAATTTTATTAATGAAATCTTGTATTGCAGGTTGATGCTGGAGCAGAAGTGATTGTCACTCAACTTTTCTACGATGTTGACAATTTTCTTAAGTTTGTGAATGACTGTCGGCAAATTGGAATAACTTGTCCCATTGTTCCCGGTATTATGCCCATCAACAATTACAATGGCTTCATTCGCATGACTGGTTTCTGTAAAACTAGGGTATGTTGGCCTTGAAACTTAAATATGTTTTAGTTTGATGGTTCTGTATATCACATTGCTTAATAAATTTGGCAAATATATGTTTTTCATTGCTATCGTGTGTAATCAATCAACTACTGCAGATCCCAGCTGAAATCACTGCTGCATTGGAGTCTATCAAGGACAACGAGGAAGCTGTCAGAGCCTATGGAATTCACCAAGGAACTGAAATGTGCAAGAAAATTATGGCTAGTGGAATCAAGACATTGCATCTTTACACACTCAACAATGAAAAGTCTGCATTGGCAATTTTGACCGTACGGAGTTCTCAGATATACTTTGTACCATCATTAACATTATTAAATGTAAACTTACTTTTGATTTACTGTGCAGAGTCTTGGATTGATTTCAGAGGCTAAAGTTTCAAGGCCACTTCCATGGAGGAGACCCACAAACCTCTTCCGTCTTAAGGAAGATGTCAGACCAATCTTCTGGTATGAAACTCAAATATGAATTTATAAGTTGACTCATTAAGACTTGCTAGTAAATTATGTGGTAACTTCATGATTTGTCTTTTATGAATGTAAACAGGGCCAATCGTCCAAAGAGCTACATTACAAGGACTATTGGTTGGGAGCAATATCCAAATGGCCGCTGGGGCGATGCTTCTAATGCATCATATGGAGCCTTAACCGACCATCAGGTACTTGCATTTATAAACTATGTAAAAAAATTAACTTCAGTGTATCGAATTCATTCTTGCTTATATGTATGAAGTGTATATCTGACCTCGTTCTATAATATTTATCTTATGGCAGTTCATCGAGACCACAAAGAACGTGGAACAAGGAAGACTCAGGAAGAGTGGAGGGGTTGGTCCCTTTGAAGAAAGTTTGTGATATTTATGAGGCTAATGGGTATTTCTGCATATAATATGATCTTTCAAAAATTTACGTTAAAAATGGCCTGACTGAATCATCTTATTATATCTTATATCAGAAATTCATGAAATATTGCCTTGGGCAACTAAAAACCAGCCCCTGGTCCGACCTAGATGCACTTCAGCCAGAGACAAAGATTATCGACGAACAACTTGCCTCCATAAACCTCAAGGGTTTCCTCACCATCAACAGCCAACCGGCCGTTAATGGAGCGAAATCCGACTCCCCGTCTATTGGTAAGATTTCACGTGACAATGAATTCTCTTAGTTTTCTAAGCTTTTTGTACCAATAAATCAGTCACAAATGGTTGAGAAGTGTTTGACCTTTCTCCAAAGTTTGACTTAAAACCATATCATTTTATCTCACCAATTTATTTGGAATTTTTAGGTTGGGGCCCTGCGGGTGGGTACGTTTACCAGAAAGCATATGTGGAGTTTTTCTGCTCAGCTGAAAAGTTAAACGCTCTGGTGGAGCAAATCAAGGCTTACCCGTCACTCACATACATTGCCGTCAATAAAGAAGGAAACTTGCTTTCGAATGTGGGGAAGAGTGATGTGAATGCAGTTACATGGGGAGTATTCCCAGCCAAGGAAATCATTCAACCAACTGTCGTTGATCCTGCAAGCTTCGTGATATGGAAGGATGAGGCGTTTGAAATCTGGTCAAGAGGATGGGCACAATTGTATCCCGAGGATGATTCTTCCAGAACACTTCTCCAAGAGGTTTGTTTTCTGCTCTCTTTTCTTGTCGTTCGTCGGCAGTTAACAGTGTTATACCAGTTCACATGCACCAGTGTGTATCAGAAGGAACTAGAGGTGGCAATATGGGCTGGTTGGCTGGGTTTGTTAACAGGTTCAACATGGGCCGGGCTGAGTCAAGTTGGGTTTTCTATCCAATCTATTTTTTATACAACATTGTTACTGTAGTAACGTAAATCTTTGAATAATAATGATCAAGGAGGCTGTAGCTGTTTAACAAATAGATTATGGGTGGACTGTTAACCCATTTGACCCATTCCGGTTCCCTTTAATCTGACCCGTCTGACAAAATGTCAACCCAAATTGACCTGTTTATAGGTTAATGGTCAAATGTAAGTTTCCGTTGAAGGATCTGGTTCGGTTCCTACTTGAGTAATGCATATTTTCCTAGAGCATGATGGTAAAAAGTAGAAACATACATGTACATAAACTGGTCTGAAACCCATGTACCAAATGAAAGTTCATTCTGGTTTTTGGATGGTATAGTTACAGTCGGACCTTCAATTTGGAGGCCTGTTTATGGATAAGGGATTGATACATATCCTTTTATCATTTTTTTTATTGTCTTCCTTTGTAACCATTCGTAGTAACTATGCATATTAATTCTTTTGAGCCTAATTTTGTTATTGTCGTTGTGGGTTACAGGTACAGAACACATACTACTTGGTGAGCTTAGTCGATAACGATTACATCAGTGGTGACTTATTCTCTGTTTTCAAGGGCTTTTAAACCGTGGGTGCTGATAATTCCAGTTCACGTTCTTTCTAATGATTCTATAGAGAAAATGATCCACCGCTCCTATAATTCTCTATATGATGTTTTGTAATGATGCTACCTTCGTTGTGCAAACTACATGTGTGTAAGCAATTTACTAATTATTTTTTCCGATTAAAGAAAAAGAGCAGACGAGCTCATGTTTACTTAGTCTATGTACAAGTATCAACGCAGAATGTACCATCATGTCATTTCTTATTACAGTGTAATCTCTATTTGTATTATTGGGTTTTTGTGTTACATAATGTCAGCATTTTTACTCAAAATTGTGATCTTACTTTATATGGTTAACTGGAATGAGTAATAACCTGATGAATTTTTTCACCCCAATTAACCTGACCCGAACAAAGCTTATACGGTTACGGGTGCTAGTCAGGTTTACGGGAATGGTTTTTTTTGACAGCCTTATTTGGGAGCATGAAAAGTAAAAATAATGTTTGTATCATCTTCATTATCATCCGAGTGCCCAAACCCACGTCAAGGGTATGTTTAACGAAATTAGCTCTGACTGTAGCTTATGAAAACTGAAAGCGGTGATTTTATTTTTGATGATGTATAGTAGGCATACCAAGCCTCCGGGCTTGGGCCACACTATCACTTGGGCTTCTGGGCCCAACTTAGCAGTCATGGGCCGAAACTAAACCAAATCCTGCATTGGTCACGGCTCGGACACAACAAAACGGACGCGGACCTAACTATAGGATACTTCCGTCCACGGAAAGCACACGCGTCCGTACATACAGTTATTACGGAACCTTGCCAGGGACCCACTCTGGCCTCTAACTAAACAAACGAAATATTAGGAAACTAATATTTCGTTCGCTTATAAAAATGGACTTTCTGACACAATGAACGGTATGATTTTCTCATTCTACATACACATACTTTCTCTCTCTACATGTTTACTTAGTCTCACGCCGGAGTCTAACCGTGGGGTCCGTCCCCATGGTAAGGCTAACGGTTTATTTGATTGTGCAGGAAATCATCACTTCTCTTGCTCTAGTACAAGATTTAACGTTCAAATCATTCGGGAACTCGACCCGACGTATAATTTGAGTCCTATTCTAGCCCCTACTCCAATTTTGTACTAACAAGTGGCACCATCCGTGGGACCGCACCGTAACTACGTTTTCTAAAATACTCATCATGAGCACTCACGAACAACACACCCCAACCGTGTTCTCTACGACCGGCCTTGCGGAACTCTTGGGGAAAAAAGTGGCCCATACGTCTCGAAGATACTACGCTGACGAGTCCTAAGAGAATTGTGCGACCAAAAAATATCACGCACTCTGCCACTCATTGCCGAAAAGATGCAAAAAGAAAAAGAGCAGCAAAAACTAATGCTGTAGAAGGCACGCCTACTCTCGGCACGAATACTGTAAAAAAATCAAAGAAATCATGAAGAGTCGCATTACTCCGAATCCAAGACGCCAACTGCCAGAACAGAGCCAAAAAGGAGGCATGAAAATAGGCGCTCCCGAGAGTCCGGAATAAAAAACCCCAAACCGGTTTGCCAGTAGTCTTCAAAAACTTAAACAAAACAGACCTCCTTCACCTAGGCCCAGGCCGCGTAGGAGTGTGGTGTGGTTCAATAGGTTAGAGAAAGAATGAAGTGCCGTCTGTCAGTTCTGGCGGCCGCCACCAGAGTTTCCACGAAAAGGAAATCGAGGTGCAACCAAGGGAGCATCATCATAGGGGCATATCGTCTTGGGAAACTGGCGGATATTCGGAGAGTGAAGACAGTGAGGGAGGTCACTGGAAGTCCAAATCAAGAAGACACAGGTCAAACACCCACGAAGATGATCTCTCTCAGCCTTGGACATGCGAGGAAAGAAACCCTTTCACACCTCGTATCCGGCATTTCAATTTCCCAAGGACAAGGATGCCCAGCCACGTCAAGACATATGATGGAAGCGGGGATCCGGAAGATCATTTAAAGCTATTCCAGGCCGCGGCAAAGACAGAGAGGTGGGCAATGCCAACATGGTGTCACATGTTCAACTCAACGCTCACCGGAAACGCTAGAGTCTGGTTCGACAAACTCCCAAGGGAATCCATTGACAGCTATGAAGATTTGAGAACAGCATTCAGGGAAAATTATCTCCAACAAACAAAACACATCAAGGATCCGGTGGAGATACATCATATCAAGCAAAGAGATGGAGAATCCACAGAGGACTTTATGGAAAGATACAAAGCAGAAATCCTGGATGTGGAAGGAGCGCCGGAATGCATGAAGATCTCCAGATTCATGCACGGTATAACCCACCCCGAGCTGATCAAGCGTTTATACGAGAAAATTCCGAGGTCAATGGACGAAATGTACAGGGTGACTACGTCTTTTCTGCAAGGGGAAGTTGCCGCATTCAGTCATAGTCGGAAAAAAGCACCCGCGCCGTGGAAACAGCCAGAAGGAGGAAACAAGCCAAACTTTAAAAAGGGATTCAAAAATAAGCAAAGATCGGATCGGAAGCCAGATAGGTTTTCACTCCTTACGAAAACCCCGAAAGAAATTTTCGCTCTAGAAAAAGGAAAATTCAAAGCTCCGCCACCAATGGTAACTCCTGCAGAAAAAAGGGATCCGAACAAATATTGTGAATTCCACGCGGATACGGGGCATAGCACGGACGAATGCATGCAGCTGAGGAAACAGATAGACGAGATGATCAAGTCTAGGCAAATTGTCATAATTTCATCAAGAGAAATAAAGCAGAGCGACAGGCCAAATGCACAAAAGAAGGGGGAAACGGCCGAAAAAGACAAGCCCCTAGCCATCTTGATGATTCAACAATGGGAGAGGGTAGCAAAGCAAATGGTCATCCATAGTTTCTCTCCGGAGACAACAATCTCTTTTTCGTCTTTAGGAGAGGAAGACGGAACGGAAGGACCAATGATCATCAAAGCTGAAATAGGAGGGCACTTCGTACACCAGATATACGTGGACGGAGGTGCATCCTTAGAAGTTTCTATATGAAAAATATCTTCGTCAGCTCAGGCCAGAAAGTAAGAATCTAGATGATCCCAAGCTACCACATCACTCATAGGATTCATTGGAGAAACCATTTGGCCGATAGGCCATATTTCCCTACGTAGATAAAATAAAGGTGACGAAGACCATTCCACTTCCGCATGGATGAACTTCATGGTTATCAGGTCACCATCTCAACACAATGGAATAATAGGTAGAACGGGCATAAGAAAGATTCGTGCCGTACCATCTACGGCACACGGAATGTTAAAATTCCCGGTAAAAGGAGACGGTAACGCTACGAAGCAGCAGAGCCATCCCGATGGAATGTGCAATGACCAGTCAGGTATTGGAGGAGAAGATAAAAGTGGTCATTCATCCTGAATACCCCGAGCAAACAATAGCCATATGGTCTACCCTAACAGAAAAAGGACGCAAAGAACTATGTGCTTTGCTCAAGCAAAACCTGTATATTTTTGCCTGGAAACTAACGGATATGACGGGCGTCCCGCGGCACATGGCGGAGCACCGCCTAAACGTCCGAGAGGGATGCCCACCTGTCAGACAAAAGAAAAGGGGGCAAGCGCCGAAAAGAAATAAAGCGATCCAGGAGGAAGTGGAAAAATTGGTAGATGCCGGAATCATGAAAGAAGTCCACTATCACAGCTGGCTATCCAACCCGGTCATGGTCAAGAAACACGATGGGAGTTGGGCGAATGTGGTTATTTCAAAGATCTAAACAAAGCATGTCCTCAGGATGGTTATCCCTTGCCGGAGATAGATTGGAAAGTAGAGTCTCTCTGCGGATACCCTTTTAAGTGCTTCCTAGACGCATACAAAGGGTACCACCAAATCAAAATGGCAGAGGAAGATGAAGAAAAGACAGCATTCATCACGAGCCAAGGGATATTCTGTTACACAAAGATGTCATTCGGCCTAAAGAATGCCGGGGCAACCTATCAACGCTTAGTAGACAGGGCATTCCAAAAGCAGATCGGACGTAACCTGGAAGTATATGTCGACGACTTGGTCATAAAAATCCATACGGAAGAGGAAATTATCCGAGACATAGCAAAAACATTCAAAACTCTCCGGCAAATAAATATGAAGCTAAATCCAAAAAAGTGCACCTTCGGAATGCAGGAGGGGATGTTTTTGGGCTACAAAGTAAACGCTGAAGGACTGAAAGTATGCCCAGATAAAGCAGAAGCGGGGGGGGGGTCCCCCCCCTTAGCCTACCAGTCTCGGGATGCCTTAAGGACGTACAAAAGCTGAACGGGAAACTCGCAAGTTTAAACAGATTTCTGTCAAAATCAGCTGAAAAATCACTGCCGTTCTTCAAAACCCTGAAGAAGTGCACAAAGAAAAGCGATTTCCAATGGACTCAGGAAGCCGAAGTAGCCTTCAAACAGATGAAGAAACTCATAGCGGAACTTCCAATGCTGACTGCACCAAAGGAAAAGGAGGAGCTAATCATATACCTAGCCGCGACCAAGGAAGCTATCAGCGCAGTCTTAATGACCGAAAGTGGAGGCAAGCATTTCTAGTTTACTTGTAATTCGAGCCCTACGAGAGCTGGAGGTCCAACTACACCCGCCATGGAACAAAATGGTATTAGCCTTGCTCAGGCGCAAGTAGACGGCTGAAACGGTACTTCCAGGCACATACAATTGTTGTAATTACGGATCAGCCGATAAAGCAATTATTGTCAAAATCAAAAATCAGCGGAAGGATGCTAAAGTGGAAATTTAAGATGGAAGGATATTACATCCAATACAGACCAAGGACATCGATAAAGGGTAAATATTGGCAGATTTTATCATAGAGCTAGTTTTTTCTTTTTTGGATGAAAGATTCCTGGACAAACTCATGGCAGAGCCAGAAGAATTACTGGAACCATGGACTTTGTTTACAGATGGGTCATCCTGTATAGATGGTTCCGAGTCGGGCGATATTGACAAATCTGGAAAGATTAAAAATAAAAAAACAAAAAAAAAAAAAAAAAAAGGAAAAAACAAAAGAAAAAAAGAAAAGAAAAAATTTCCTTTTGCCATGAGGTTTAGGTTTGAGGCTAACCAATAAGTGAAGCTTAAAAAAGAAAAGCAAACATAAAAAAAAAAAAAATAGTAAAAAAAAAAAAAAAAAAAAAAACAAAAAGGTAAAAAAAAAAAAAAATAAAAAAATGAGAAAAAAAAAAAAAAACATTAAAAAAGAAGGAAAAAAAACCCCGCCCACTCCACCACCTCACTCCCTCTGGTACTGCCCGCCCCCCCCCCCCCGACGACCCCCACACTCTCTCTCGCCACCCCCCCTCCGGTATGTATGTGGGAGCCCCCAACCCCGCCTTGAGAATACCAGACATCCTCCACCCACTCCCTACCAACTGCATCCTCCCCACACTTCTACCCCCCCCCAACCCTCTACATAGCTCCACACCTCCAATACATCCCCCCGCTGAAAAATGCACAAACTACGCAACTTAATACATGAATGGTATACCCCGACCAATCCAAAGTTCAAAACTCACTCCCGAACACATAAGTCAATACACCCGATCAACAAGTACCTGCAGATCTGAAACAAAAAGGCGGATGCCATCCGCAAGATTTGCGTCTACAGTTTTGCACACCCCAGAAAGCACGTACTTGTGGAAGTAATTAAAGGAAAAGACCTATACATGAGAGGGAAGCTCCCGCTATAGTGGAGGAGGAAGAGCAAACATGGATGACACCCATATATGAATACCTTACAAAGGAAATACTTCCGGAAGACAAAAAAGAAAGCCAGGGTGGTACGTCATAAGGCATCCCGGTACACCATTATCAATGGAACTTTATACAAGAAAACTATCATGGGACCGATGCATCCGTGTGCATCGTACCACTTCCAGCAAAGAACTTACTTCCTTAGTAAGAAAAACATAAGGATCAATAACATTCACTCCGGTCCACGATCCGTGGTCGCCAAGGCCATCCAGACTGGATAATTACTGGCCAAACAATCATACGATCGCGAAACTAATTAAGGGAATGCAATACTGGCCCCAAGTCCATCTCCCATTCTGAGAAATCTTAACCAAAACTTTAACCCCCATTACTCTCCTTGGCATTCTATAATTGGGGATCGACATAGCCTGACCCTTCTCGAGGGACCTAGGCAAAGTCAATTTTGATCCTATCTATTGACTACTTCACCAAATGGATGTGAAGCAGAAGCCCTTGCGACTTTTCCACCAGGCAATCAAGTGAAGAAGTTTCATATGGGATCAATACATTGTATGCTGGTTTGCCTAACCAGGGAAATAGTATCCGATAATGGAAAGCAGTTCGGTGATAACCCATTCAAAGACTAGTTCGAAAAACTATGTATCCGCCAGTGTTTTGCCTCCGTGAAGCACCCACAAGTAAATGGCTTGGTCGAAAGGGCAAACAGGAGTCTGGGAGAGGGAATCAAAGCCTCGATTGGATGGAAAAAGCAAGGATTAGGATAGGAGAACTCACACACGTTCTAGTGGGCACACGCACCATGATCAAATCAAAGCAATGAGAGACACCTTTTTCACTTACGAACGAGCACAGAAGAGTCATACCAGCAGAGATAGGCATTCCAACACTCCAGAAAAACTTCAGAAATGGACCTGACAAATGAATGACGAAGCCTGGGGAAAAAACTTAGACCTGATAGAAGAAAAAATGAGAACAAGCAGCAATGTCAAGAGGAAAAGTAAAGCTAAGATGGAAAAGTACTACAACTCTAAAGTTCGAAGCACAAGCTTCGGGCCAGGGGAAATGGTCTACCATAGCAATGATGCAAGCCACGCCAAGGACGGAGGAGAACTTGGCCCTAAATGGGAAGGACCATACGAAGTTATGGAGCCATTAGGAAAGGAAGCCTACAAGCTTAAAGATCAAAAAGGAAATGAACTTCCGTGAACATGGAACATCTGTAATCTTAAAAAGTGTTATATACATGAAGTGTAAGCACCCGCCTGGCACGTATGACGCTCCGGAGGGCAGTATGTTAATTTCCCTTTATTTTATAATGTCCTTTGAATATTAATGAAAAAGTGGGGATTAGCTACCCTCACCAGTTTTAAAGTCCTAAAATTATTATTACTTTGCAAAGTTATATCAACTATTAAGACGCACATGCAAGGAGCCACACTCCATAATAATATTATCCTGGATAATAAAAGGTTGAGCAACTCAAAATTAGCTGGGTGTATAAGAGGTAGATGCAAACCTGGCACCTGGGAGAATAACCCGACAAATATTCAAAAGACTATCTATTACGAATGTACAACAGTAATAACAAAAAGGTAGCGATATTATAACTTGTGAAAAACATCCTTGTTATAATAAAAGCGGACGTACTAGCGTCCACCTAAGAAACATGTTTAACATGATAAGCTAAACACCGCAACAAAAAGGCCAACACACGGCCGCGGTAAAAAAACAAATGTTCATATTACATAAAGGCCGCAAACAAAAATAGCCACATATGGCCATGACATACAAAAAAGAAAAAAGATCTAAGTGTTCAATATACAACAGCAGACCACATGCGGTCATGGCATGGAAATAAAACTAAAGGTAACAATGCTCAAGACGGGGGGCGGCAACAACACTTCCCAAGGCTTCATCTGTGTCTTCTTCAACATAATCCTCAACGGAGAGAGGGGCCGCGGAAGTACTAGCTTCACCCACCCAAGTCTGGGAAGACAAGGGGGCGGAGACTATCTCCATCATCAGTTAGCGAAGAGCCCAGCAATGTTATCTTGGGGCCCCTCGCACGAGCACGCACATTCATCAATGCAAAAGATAAGGAGGTCTCCCCGACGGCCGTTTTATCACCGGCATGATGAATGGGAATAGCAAGCTGCTCAAGGCATGGTTGTAAGGAAGCAGCATCCGAAAGTTCAGCGAGGGGTCCGTCCAGAAGAAAGCAATTAAGAACTTCATCCATCCTGGCATTTTTTTATTTCAACAGATCCACCAAGGGGAAGTATGCATCTTCAAGGGCCTTAACCGCGTTAACATAATCTACGCTAGCAACCTCCGGGTTATAAGCATCACTACGAAGACTCCTCCCCAACCCCATCTCCATAACGGCCTGCTAAACCTTTTTTGCATGCCAAAATCAACGGCCCGGACCAAAGCGTGACCAAGAATACCTTGGTACTCTGAAGATTTCAAGCACTTAAGGAGAGCAAGTTGTATTCCATGGGTCAGGAGCCACCTCCTTCCGGCCAAAAGAGTCAAGTAGGTGGGATAAAATTCCCCTCCAGACGGCCAGAGACATCCATCACGTGTGCCTCAAGCTCGGCCACATGGTTATACATTCCAGAGCTGCCTCTTCCTATTGAAATTTTCCATTTCTCCTTGAATCCTTAAAACCAACCACGTAAGAGAAGAAACCTGGCAAAAGCAATAACGCTTTGTACATATATATATATATATATATATATATATATATATATATATATATATATAAATAATACATATACATGCGGAATAAAAGGTGCGGACATACCTCAAAAGCAAGCCTATCACGCTCAGACGCCAATGAAGTAATCTTAGTCCCGGCCTCGGTACAGGCCGCCTGGGCATCATTCAAGGCAGACTCAAGATGAGTGGCACGGGAGTCAAGCAAGGAGATGTCATGGTCTTTCTGAGTAATGGTGACCTTAAGAGCTGACACCTTCGCAGTCAAAGCAAACTTCTCCCCGGATAGTGAAGAAACTTGGTCACGGAGACGGACAACCTCCGCGGTTTCAGCCTCCTTTTCTGCCAACTGAGACTTTAACCTGAGGATCTCTGAATCTTTCTTCTCCAACAACTTACCACGTGCAGCATACTTAGCATTGAGTTTTTCCTTAAGCTCCAACTCATGCTCCGCACGGGACCTCACCTCCGACCTAAGGCATATTTGTCGTGCCGCCCCTACATTAAACTCCGTATATAATTGATCACAGTCCATGGAACGGAAAGCAGAGAAGAATGTGGGGGGAGCAACGCGGTCCACCAAGGTACGGAAGGAAAAGCCATCGTCCAACAACGAATCATTAGTAATGTTCCACCTAGGAACATACCAACGCTTCTCCTCGGAAGGATCTAGAGTAGCGAGCTCATAGAAAGAATCATCAGACCCTTTCGACTCCTCAAGCTGGGAAGGACTAGCCAGATCCGGATTAACAACCGCGGCGAGCTTGGCCTTGGTGGAGGTTGTGGTGGCAGCGACAGTATCTATCGGAGCACTTAAAGTGCTAGAGCTGTAAGGATAAACAAAAAATCTACGATTGGGAAAAGGTGCGGAAATTCAGAAAGTACTTAAGGATGCGTATACATACCTCCACACAGTAGTGCGGATCTGGAGGCTCGCTTGGGCAGATAAATCCACAAAGCTTTCACTTTCTTGAGGAGAAGCAACAGAGGGAGTAGCAGACTGTTCCCGGGCCAACAAACGAGAGCCTGCCGGCATAATCTGCTCCAAACCAGCAAGGGTTTTACCTCCGGTACCGGAAGCAAGGGAAGGGTGATCCGTCCTCAACTTCTTAGCAGGGAGAACGTCGCGCTGCTTTGTCAATCTTTTCTTCTTAATCTTTTTAGGTTGCTCCGTAACAACCTCTTCATCACTCTGCCTCACCATGGCCATACCCTCACCCGGGTCCGCTAACTCCAGATAAGCATCCTCTTTAGCAACACTTTCCTGCCCTCTTTCAGTCGGAGCATGGATCTCCATGACCTCAATAGAACCACTACCCTCAGCTGCAGGAATCACCAGGGGCATGAAGCAATGTCGGGTACTCTCTAGCAATGTCACCTGATCATCTCCCTTCTGAACCTCCACCGCCCGGACCTTCTGAGGGTCAGCAGTCTTGATAAAATCTAACAAGCCCATATCTGCAAAATAAACATCAAGTAATCAGGCTTTATAATATAAAAGTACCACTGCTAAAAGGAAATAACATCCACCCGTTCCGTCAGGACGCTCAAAAGCCGAATAAGAATTGTCGTCAAAAGGATAGTACGGGCTCAAACCCACAAGGCATAAGAAGCACTCCGGATACCGGCGGAAAGGAGCCTTATGGCTTTCAAGAAGTTTAACGGTTTGCTCTTGACGAGCAGTAAAATGGGGAGCCGGGTCCTTTTCTAGGACACCTCCAGTATATAAAGGGACGGAAATAGGAAATACGTAAGAGTCAACCCAGAAAAAGTGGTCCGCTTAATTTTTTATGGAATCTGGCGGTTTTGGAAAACAAGACGGAGCAGAAGTAAAACGTTTAGCAAAGGAAAATAACCCGTCACTAAACATACGGGTTTAGAAAGCACGGAACACGGTCACTGAGGGGGAAAGGTCGAGTACACACGTCAGAACTTCAAAATGGGACACCCTGGCCGCGCTAAAAGGCGATAATTGAGAAATATGCACACAGAAATATTTAAGGACAGCCATAAAAAAATTTGTAAACGGAATCCTATAACCACAAACGTAAAAAATCCTAGTATATACGCCTACTTTACCGGCTGGGAACTGGGCAACAGTTTTATCACGCCCTGGAGCAGTGAGATGAACCTCAGCCGAAATATAAAAGCTTTCGCAAAAGCTATCTACCATCTCTTGGGTCATAATAGAATATTTAGTAGAAAAATTAGCCATTTGGGGAGTTCAAGTGAAGGGAAATGCTAACCTGAATTTTGAAAAACCCTAAAAAGGAAGAAAACGATGCGCGGACGTACGCTAAAGATGAAAAGCTTGAAGAAATCAACAATGGTGAAAAGTAGAGTTGTGAAAAAGAAAACAGTAAAAACACAAGGGGGTATTTATACCCTTGGTATATTTATACCTACCCACAGCCAGATGATGCCACGTATAATTAACTCATATGATCAACGATTGAGTTTCGCCCAGGGAGCAGTTAAAATAGCTGTAAACACGTCACATCAGTCAGAAAATAAAAAGACAACGTCGGTCCACGTCACATAAACGTCATCAACTTGATAAGGAAGCTTTGCGGAGAAGACATGTGACCGCAGAGAGCGGCAAACCATACTAATGAAACCGAAGTCTAGCATTGATCACCGCACGCAGGACATGGTCCGCAGGCAATATCACACTAGACTGGAGGGACTTGATGACGTATTGTAGGCATACCAAGCCTCCGGGCTTGGGCCACACTATCACTTGGGCTTTTGGGCCCAACTTAGCAGTCATGGGCCAAAACTAAACCCAATCCTGCATTGGTCACGGCCCGGACACAGCAAAACGGATGCGGACCTAACTATAGGATACTTCCGTCCACGAAAAGCACACGCGTCCGTACACACGGTTATTACGGAACCTTGCCCGACAAAGGGACCCACTCTGGCCACTAACTAAACAAACAAAATATTAGGAAACCCTAACATTTCGTTCGCTTATAAAAAGGGGTCTTCTGACACAATGAACAGTAGGATTTTCTCACTCTACATACACATACTTTCTCTCTCTACATGTTTACTTACTTTCACGCTGGAGTCTAACTGTGGGGTCCGTCCCCACGGTAAGACTAACGGTTTATTTGATTGTGCAGGAAATCATCACTTCTCTTGCTCTAGTACAAGATCTAATGCTCAAATCATTCGGGAGCTCGACCCGACGTATAATTTGAGTCTTATTCTAAACCCTACACTTATTTTGTAATAACATTAATGATATGCGATATTGCGGTAAATATTTCGTATAACATTTAAAATAGAACGTTGAAAAGATAAAAATGTAATTGTAATCCGTTGTAACATGCGATAATTCAATTATAGAAAAAGTTCTAACATGTATGAAACAACATATAAAAACATTTTGTGAAACTAAAAGTAAAACTTAAAAAATCAATCTAAATACTAATAAATGACCACCTTAATCTACATAAATCAAATTAGGATTCACTCATAGCCATTGTACAAACCTACAAGGCTGTAAAGAAACCAACATATGTTTACACAATCTAAAAAATATAACACACTTTCATCATTAGGGGTTTTAAGAAAATGAGGCATACCTTTTTTAGGATTCAATCGTAGCCACTGTATCAACCTATAAAACATGAATAATTAGAATGAAAACAATTTCTTTCTTTCTTTCTAGTAGGAAAGACGGATTTATGAGATAGGTTATGAATTTATGGTTGTTTATACAAGATGTGTCAGCCATGTATGTTTTTGGTATTCATTGAATAGTTACAAAATTGTCAAACATTTTGTCATTAGAATTGTCAAACATTTTAGTAATTAGTTTTCAGGATTATAATAAAGCATTGAATAGTGTCAGCATTGAATTGTCAAACATTCATTTAAGTTTTCAACATTCCTATAAATAGATTCAACATTCAACATTTTTACATTTTCAAGAAAAGGTGTTAAACTCTTTATAATGTAGTATAGAAAAGGCTCAATTTTTCTTATTTCGAGACTTGTGGGCTTATATAATCTAAGCCTAATTTTCTGGCTTATATAGAGACTTATGAGTTTATATAAACTTATATAAGCCCACAAGTCTCGAAATAAGAAAAATTAAGGCTTATGTTATATAAGTCGAAATCAAATAAGCTCATAAGCCCACATATAAGCCAAAACAAACACCCATAAGTTTTGTCATTGTTCTTTTGGAGCTTTTTTATTAACCTACTATACAAACTATTACACGGAGACGTGTTATATTGAGGATGAGATCGTTTTAAGTGGAGCTGTGTTGTTTAGGTTAAGTGAGTTATCAGTTAAACCATTACAACATTTTAGTATACTTATCGGGTTATTTGTTTAAAGTTTATTTATGTTTTACTTACCTTTATTTGCTTACTTATTTAGACCATTAATCTAACTTTTTTTCATTAATTTTCATGCATGATCATCCACCGTTATATCTCTCTTGGTATGTGTAGTTTCCTTAACAATTTTCAGTTATAATCTTATTATTGTTGTTAGTTTTTGGTCGATTCTTAGTTAGTGTTTTAGTGTTATGTAGGGTTTCAGATCACTTTTCGACTGGTGTTTTTAACATTCTTTCCCGTTTTGCGGTTTATTTCTATTGTCGAGTTAGTCTTTCTTATTTTAGGATGTTTTAGAATGACGATAATGTGCATGCATGTATTTGGTTAACATTGAGCTTCCTAACAAATTGTTGTTGATTTTTGTTGCATGTTTTAGGGGAATTTATACTCCTCATGAGTGACTTGGGTCGCCCATAGATAGTCCATGGGTCGAACCCTTACATATTATATTACATAAACATAAACTAGAACACCACCCTCTAAGCACTGAGTGACCAACACTTTCTCAAATCCTAACAATCTCCCCCTAAGGGGTGGTCACTCAAGCCTTACAAATAGCCTAAGATCGCAAACTTTAGGTCGGCCTCCAACATAGCTCTCCAATCTTCTCAACTGACTTCGTGTCTTGAGAATCCTCTCGATCTCGTTCATCATTCTTCTAGATCTTCGAGCTTCTTTGACTGCCCACTTTCGACCTCCCAAATACCCACGTCTTTCCCCAATCTTGTTCCTTTTGAGCATATAGTACAACTGTTCACTGATTATCCTGATTGTTCCATCACCAAACTTATGCACTTCACTAATCCTCATAACCCTTTTAACCCGAGCAGTGTCTTTATAAATCATCCTATATGGTTTTTCTATCATCGTGTAAGATGGAATCTCATCAATTCCTTTGAAGCAATACTCTGGCTTTGTAAGGTTTAGTTTTAGCTGGTAGCTCTCGACCCCATTTGGACATCTTCTGCCCTTTTATTGATCACCTAGCTCGTGATGTAAATCAACAGAGAGTTCGCCAAATCATTTCAGTTTTACCCGATAGATGATGAAGCTTACCTTGAACCTTAAGTACGTACATGTCCTCAATGCCATTCAGGTTCAATCATGGGTAATCCGATTCCTTAAATGTATACTCTTTCCCATCAGCTCTTTTAACTACAATCTTGGTAAAGAAACCGTATTCAAACTATCATTTCACCTCCACATGCTTCACTGTTACAATCTTGGAGTTCAAGGGCACTTCTCCACTTGTTTTTAAACCTCTCTTTCCTTGTAGAAATTTAGTCATAATGTTGGCCAATGATGAATACCCAACAATGCATCTTCATCATACTCAACAACATTTAGCCTAAAGAGTCTGTCAATGTCTTCTTCAATGCTATCAAGATCATAAACTACAGCTGGATACTTGGTCAGTGAGAGAGCATACTTCCTTTCCTTGTTTCCATGCATTAGATATTCTAAGTCCATGTTAAAGAAGTTGTAAATTGGTATTTTCTGGTTGCCTTCTGGTCCTACCAATAGGAGAGGTTGGTGACGTCGGTGTAGAATCGAGTTGTTGGATCAGTATTTGATTCGGGATTAATCCAGTCCATCTCATCAGACATTGCTAGTTTAACTTGCTCCATATTGTATTCAAGTTCAGTGGTGCTCTCAACATTATTCTTAACAAATTTGATGTAACAATCCGTAATTTTCAGGTCATTATTTAATTTTATATTTTCACTATTTATTTTAATTTTACAAAAAATTTACTTTTACGGTTAGCCGGATAGGTTATCCCGCGTACGTAGTGAAACGTACATTAAACGTGAACCCGACTCTAGACTAAATATTAGTCTCAATGCTCTATGCATTTTTATTATTTTGCATATATACATTATATGTTAGTATTTTATAGAAATAAGGACCATTTAGAGAAAATAGTTAACAAAAAGGACTATCGATGCAAAGGACTTAACGGTAGGGACTAATGGTGTAAAATACTTATTATGGGCAGAAATTACCAATTTATCCTTGTTTCTTAATGGACTTAAAAGTCCAGAAATTTGCCAAAAGAAAACGCGTATATATGTGTGTTGTCCCATACGTGTTATATCAAGAATTTATGAGGGAAGAACATAGTTATCCTCAAGGCTAGAACAATTCACAGGATCATGTCAAGGAATTTATCAAGAACATGTATGGATGATTTGGTGTGCTCTTTCAAGTCTTATGATGTTAGAAATCTATTCCCCAATCAAGGTGAGTAAGTAATTATTCTCTAATTCATGTAATGTTTAATCAAGGGTTTATGCTAATTGGGGATTTGTGTTTAATTAAGGTTCTATTAAACCCTAGTCTTGAATTATGATGAAAACATAGATAATCATGTTATGTTAGAATTAAGCTAATAATCAAGTTGTTATGTTGATTGTAACATTGGTGGAAGAGTTATGATAGATTAAAGGGTATTGTTGAAGTTGTTGTTGATTTTGGTTAGATTTTGGTAAAAATGGGTTGGTGTCCAGAATTATCACGAGGCATAATGGGTCCTTAAAAATGTTTTGAGAAGCGAAAACCTTAAAAATGTTTTAGTACATGTTTATACATTCGCGTGGATATAAAGAACGCTAAAATCGGACTTGAAACGAGTAAGATATGGTCAAATAAAGTTTGGTTAAAGTTTTCCGCAAAATTGTTTTGGACAAAATCTGACCCGTTTGTATTTTCACTGTTTTGACCCATTTCGAGTCCGATTCGGCTAAAATTTGTAGAAGAAAACTTATAGATTATGATTTTTCTTACAAACATAACAATTGGTAGAACTGTGAATCATTATAACGAAGGAGATACACTCATTTAAAAACGGACTAAATCTATGAATTTTTATGGGTAAAAAGTGAGTTGTTTGGAACATGAAAATGGGTTTTCGAGCGTTTTTGGATTCGTTTGAGCTATAAAATCCTTAGCGAATATGGTAGTAACACTTATATATAATCTATGCACATTAAAAACTTTCTAAAACATTATTAGGTAAATAATTCATGTGATGATTAGAAGTTTTTAAAATTTATGTTAATTAAGGGTGTGTTTGGCAAGAGCTTTAATTAGCATCTAAATAAGCAAATTTGGCTTAAGGCCTGAAGAGTAATCATTTAGACATGTTAAATAAGCTAAGATATAAGTTTGTTGAAGATTAGGATAGCTTAGAATGAGTTTTGGGTCGTTTTGGTAATGACCCAAATAGGAACAGTATAGTGTGCAGAAATTTGCACCGACTTTGAAAAATCATAGAAAAATAACTAGCTCCGTTGGAGATGTGCCTTACATATCTGGAAAGTCGAATTAGTCTATTTTCTAGAAAAAATATTCCAGGTCATGAATGTAAGATTAAATGGGTCGAAATCAGAATATTGTAGTGGGTTGAAGAAATTCTGCACAAAAAGGAGTTTTATAAAAAGTGTTTTCTTGTAATTTATTCATGCTCATTATTTTATTGAAAATTTCAAACTTTAGGTACAATACTAAATTTATAAAAAGACTTTATAAAAACTTATTTATATTTATTTGTGTAATATTTATAAATTCTAAGTCGCGTCTTTATTTTTAGGTTGCTTTTATAGTTTTACTCGGCCTCTCGACGATCATTCCTCGTTATCTTTTCTCGGTCTCTCGACGTTTATATCTCGATATTTTTATCGTATTGCTTAAAGGTGAGTTCAAAGCCCCTCTTTTACTTATTTAAATGTTTTACAAACTCTTTGGGGGAGATACATGCTACATTACTTAACTTTTTTACTTATGGACGCAAGTGTATAAACTGTATGCTTTTCCTGATATATTATTGCCTAAGTACCACTTTTGCCATTAAGTCCTTTATTTCATGAACCGTTAATTACTTTTTGTGAAGTAAACGCGAATACTGTGAATAGATCTATTGGGACTGACAATCCCCGTCCGGGTATGCAACAATTAATACCATGTCAAACAGACGCATTTAACATTTGAGGTAATACTTGGATGTTTGGTGGAACATCCAACTTCGGGGCACAAATCTAACACATTGGGATTTGCCATTACGTTAACGTTCATGTTTCATGAGCTTAGTGCAATAATACATGCTTTCGACTTTTGAATGTGTTTTAATAGTCAACTATTACTTGAAATCTTGCGATCCACTAAACTGCTCGTTGGAGCACTATACTTGATTTCTATAACATTACTTGGTTTACTTAAACACTGCTTTACTTAAAAAGCCTATGAATTCACTCAACATTATTTGTTGACATTTTTAGCATGTTTATCTCAGGTGCTTAAGGTGTTGTCTTGGAAGGAAGTTGCACGACATATTTTGAAGACTCTGCATATTATTACCATTCGATAAAACTTTGTTCTAAAAACGTTATGTAATGTTTAAAATGTTAGGACCTCTCTTTTATGAACTCTGATGTATTAATATATATCGAATGTGTAATTTTTCAAAACATCTCATTTAGAGGTCGTTTTCTATAACTTGTACTATGTGCTATGAAGTAGCACCCCCGATTGCCTTCCACTGCTATCCGAAATTAAGGGTGTTACAAATTGGTATCAGAGCCAGGTTATAGAGAACTAGGTTGCATTTAGTACCTAGACTATAACTACTATACATATTAGGAGTCCCTTATTGCTTTACCGAATATCCGTGCGAGTACACTTCCTGAACACTAATGTTGTTATATTTATAACATCACTATTAGTATTATATAAAGGATATTTATATGAATACTTGTTTTGTTTTTCGATACCTTACGCCTATCTTCAAGAGTATCGCTATTTATTTATATAAAAGTAATTTATATAAATGTTGACTATTTTCGATCACTTATATCTACTTTCTAGAGTGTCACTATATTATATACAAATGTTGCTTATATAAATAGTAAAACTCTTCTAAGACATTATGAGTTACACAATGGTCTCTAAAACTTTTCTAAGACATTGTGAGTGACACAATGGCCTCGTTTATTTTCAAGACGTTGTAAGTGATACAACGATCTTTAAAACCTTCTCAAGACATTGTTAGTGATGCAATTGTCTCTAAAACTTCTCATGACTTTAGATAATCCTCTTTTTTATGATATCGAAATTCGACATAGTTGTCAACCCTACCGGTTATTTTACTATCCGACTACAAGTTTGAACACTCACCTCGTACTTTTAAAATGTATACGTCGTTACGTAACCCACTGCATAGAAACATGCCGTCTAATTGGAATACAACTATTAACTTGTCCCCTCGTAACGTGTCGTCTTAGAACACCTACTTTTGGAACACGTCTCATTAACGTCTCATTCTTTTTCTCTTTACTTCTTGTGATTTTGGAGAATCATGCCATCAAGAAGATAACTACTAAGTTCGACAGCTATGAAATAACTCATAGCCCCACGTATGACTGACATGCTCTTTCGCTTAGAGCAGAACGAGACCCGAGATGCTGAAAACGAATCATGCATAAGAACTTGAGACAAACCACGCTAATGAAGGTCACATCTTTTGACTAGAATATTATTGAGAATGACACAACTAGCAGCCACCACTCTAGAGAGAGTCTCGATCACCCCAGTTAGTGATGACCTTTTTGTTTAAAACATTTCTTTGAAAACTCTCGATGTATTGTTCGCTTTATGGTACGGATATATCCACTCCATTCAATAATTAATTGTTTGTACAATTAACTTCCCATATCCCATTTTAACATCCTTGATATACCATTTCCTTAATATGTGCTAGTTTTAGCCATTTGCTATTAACTCTCTTTGATAATTAATTGTTTGTACAATTAATTCACCTATCTCGTTTAGCATCCTTGACATATTATTTCTTTGAGATATGCCTCTTTCAGCTATTGGTATTAATACTCTCGTTTGCATCAATTAATTTTACGGATGACTCTCTATAGTCTTCCGATTCGTAATCTGATAAAACAAAGGACTCTCTACGTTCATCGTGTTGATCAAATAATTCTTTACGTTCATTTCTTTTTACTATATTTGTACGTTAATACTTATTTCTCTCTACTATTATGATCAATTGATTCTTTCGTTTGCTTGATTATTCGTACAGATGATTCTCTATACTTCTTTGATTCGTAATTTGTTTATACGGATCATTCTTGATTATTATTATTTTGATTGTTATTACATCTGTACGGATGTTCTTTTCCATGCTCTTTTAAGTCGTTAAGATGTTCGTATTTTACATATTCGTAATATCTTTTGTTGTTCCTCCATATACTTTTGATACTTAGTTACTTAGCCTATATATACTTAAATATATATTCTAAATACCAAATAGCAATAATAGTATAGTAATAAGTATTCCGAGAGGATTCTAGAAGATTACTTTTATCCACAGTAAAATTCAAAACCTTCCCGAGTCGTATCCCGACGAGGTGTGAATTGAGAATCGGTTAAGTTTGTGATCGCGTGTATGAATAATTTCAAAGATTTTAATTGGATCCTATTTCTACAAATATAAATGCAAAAACATGTAAAGGCAAGCAACAATTAAAGCAGTTAAAAATTTGACCTAAAAACGTGAACGAAAATCCTAAAAAAAACGCAACTTAACACCTTAATTATCAAAATCTAACCCTCAAAATGTTTTTTCATTTTTTATAAATCCTAAATGACTAGAAATAATTTTAGAAAAAAGAATTATTTTTTTTATTTTTTTTATTTATTTTTTTATTATGAATTAAAAACTATTTTATTCTTGAAAATTAATTAAAAATACTAAACTAATTTATAAAAATCTGGAAAAATTATGAAAAGTACTTAAGACTATGTTGTTCCTAAGAAAATTGAAAACTAGAAAACCTGCTGAAAGAATAAGTAGAGAATAAGAAAATAAGCTCGTTTAAGCAAAACACTAAAGTGACTCTAAGTAATTGATTTTGCAAAACATGTATGAAAAAGTCCCAAGGGCAGTGTGGTAGCAGGTGTTGGTGTTAAAACGTTGGGGGTTAAGGTAGATGTCCCAGGTTCGAGCCTGGGCCTTCCTTATACTCTTAATGTTTTTAATTTTGAAAATTTCTTTTTGAAAAAGCTTTTAACCACTAAAATAAGCACTTTTGAAAAGGGACATTTTATGAAAACCAATAATAAGCTAGGAAAAGCTAGCTTTAAGCTGACAGTGTGACCCTTTTAGCTTATATAACTTTTAGCTTAAACTAGTTTGATTTTTAAAACTTAATAAGCAAATAGAAATCAAATAAGCTAATAGTAGACCCTAAACTAAACCTAATAAGTAATTGTGACAAGGATTTGACTATTAGAATGAGCTTAAAAGCTCTTAAAAACTAAAAAGCACAATCTGACTTATCTAGCAGTTTTAATAGAAAACTGACAATTGAAACTTTGAAAATACACTTTGAGAACTATGACAGAAATTGATTTTAGCCAAAGGACAATTGCACACTTGCATTATCTCAATCCTACTGCATTTTGAATCAAATATAAGCATGAATTTCACACAAAACAATACTTATTCAAAATCAGATCAAATGAACTAGTATGACAAGCTTTAAACTCACAGTTTTAAACTAAGATATATAAAACCTTAGAAAATGATTTTAACCTTCAAAAACTTATAAGAACTGACTTATGAGCTTAATTTGATCTATTCAAACTTGTCTTAAGGGTTATAAGACAATCAAGCAGTACTAACTTTGGTTAGTACTGCTTGTGCCAAACACCCCTTAATAAACTTGAAAATCATAATTTAGCTTATGGCAGTTTAATGTAAGTTATAAAAAGTTAAACCAGACTAAGATCTTATGATATCAAGCTTAATTAAGCAAAGTTAAGCCACAAATAAGCACCTTATAATAAGCTAACATGATAAGACATATTTTTGGATTTTTTAACAGTTTTATAACAATTTAAGATCTAATGACTTATAAACTGTAAATAAACAATAATAAGCAATAAAACAATAAGATAAACAATAATAAGCAGTAATAAGCAGCACAAATAAGCAAAACAATAAACAAACAGAATTAAGCTAAATAAGAGTTATATTGAAGTGTACCTTGATCCCAGCCAAACAGGGATCAAATAAGCTTTTACAAGCTTAGATCTATAAGCTCCAGCTTATCAAAGATAAGCTGGTGAGGTCCATAAGCCCATCCACAATTGGCTTATCATCCATTAAGCTGAGGTAATTTAGGGGAGGAATTTAAGTGATTAACAAACTCAGTTAAGCTTTTGAGGCTTAACTGAGTGATAAGCTAGCTTAAGTAGTTATTAAGAGCTTATAGAGATTATTTTGATTAAAACTGAGCTTATTCAAACCATAAGTGCAATAAGTAAAAACATGTATTAAACAACAACTGAATTTTATTGATAATCAAAATGAGTTACAAGCTTTTAAAAAGGAAAATACATCAATTTAAAGAACATAAGCTAAAAACGACTACAATAAGCTAAAATACTACTAAGCTAAAGCTGAAATTCTACACCCTTTCATCTGTGTGTGGAGGTCTTTTTTTATAGTGGAGAGGAGAACCTTCTAGCCCTTCCAAACGCGTCCCAATCTCTAATCTTGGCCCTTCAATCAACCGCCTCATAATCATCAATCTTTAAGTCGTTGGATCATGTGCCACGTCCTAATAGCCAATGGTATGATAGGGGATTGCCAGCGTGGCCATAGTAGCTGTCAGGTGTGTCAGACTTGGCAGACTTTCTAGAAGCATGGGTGTGTGTGGTGAGAGGGATTTACCCTACGTGAGTTTGTGTGAAAATAAGAGGGAAAGAAATAGGGTAAAAGATGTACAGTAATTGTGTGTATTTTTGACCCGGGTTTCTCCTGCGTTGACTAGGACCAGGTTATATGGTTTGGGCTTTTTGTTTTATAAATAGGCCAAGGTTGGATTTATGCTTAATGGACTCATAATAGGTTAAGGGTTTATAAATATAACTCTTAATGGGCTGACCCGTCCCT
>BQNB010003431.1:3659-31811 GCA_026074375.1 Tanacetum coccineum
CCACATAGAAATAACACTTCATCCATTCCATATACTTTCTCTCACTAAACATCACAACCCACATCTCTCTCTCTTGTTCTTAGTAGATCATTAGATTGCATGTTTCTTCACTGCGCAATGATGGCAGCGATGTCGGGTTACCCATTTTCGTTGCCATTAGTCTGTGTTCGAACCATTCTGAGTAAGATAGTATTAACGCACATTAGATGAGGGGAAAAAGGGTTTTTTTTTACCCAATTATCCTATCAACACATCATCATAACAATCCAAAACACATGCATAAACACTCATCCAACCAGCATGTTGACACCAAAGTCGTGTAATCATACTTGCAAGTCCACTTGTGTTGTGGCGCATGTATAATTATGTTGGCCACCATAATTATAGATGCCCCCTTTCACAAGTGTACTCCCTCCTATGCATACACTTCTCAATATCAACAAGACTCATACCACATAAGTCACATTGGCAAACCACCACATATAAAAACTCAAAATTTCAAGGAGAATCACACATTTCATATCATAAAAAAACTCGAACAAATCCAATATTCAAAATAACATACCTAACAAAATTCAAACCAACACGAACTAATTCAAAAGAAAATCCTAAGGTTTTAGAGTTCATAACTAGACGAAACTAAGCACAACTCAAATTCTATTACTACTACCAGTATCTCCCAACTCATAGTCTTTAGGCATACTCCTTGCCGTTGATTTTAAAGCCGAATCATCATCATCTGACACCTCATATTCCACTTGTTCCCAGTATATCATCATCCTTTCAATTTCTTTCTCTTTATCAGTTAGCTGGTACTCATGAAACTTCCCGGGGTATCTAGTAACCACCCCGTTCTTTGTCACAGTTGTCACTATTTTCTCCACCTCTCTTCCCTTTACTAATTCTATAGTCAATCTTTCTTCCACTCTGCATGGGTACATAGTAATTGGTATGCGGATCTTACGACTAATCCGGCTTACCCATGCCCGTTTCCCTGGTTTGTAATATCCCTTACGTATTGTCGCAATGGCGACTCCCATACGGAACTTCTTAGGAAGAAAAGGAAACATAACTAATTTAACAATAAATAAGGCACACTATATCAGGTAAAGGCAATCAAAATAGCTAAAGAAAATCAAAACTAAGAAATAAAATCATACAATTAAGGGGGAAAACGTATACTAGATATACTACTAAACGCTTAAGCCCTGACATGCATCTACGTGAAGGACTCCTAGGTTATAGTCTAGCTCAACCACCTACTTCTCTATAACCATTAGCTCTGATACCAATCTGTCGCACCCCACCTAGGCAGAAACACGAGGCGTAACATCATGGATATCATCACAACACAATGGTGTCTACTGTAGAGAAATCTAAATAAAGGAAATAATCAAAGGGACACAATGTGTCATGACAATACCCAACACAAGATAGAGGAGTCTTGCATTACCAAAGTAATGTCATACACGAAACAAAATGATCCAAATACTAACAATCTCCAACAAACAAGTATCAAGCAAAACAAATGAAAAGACCAGAAAAGACAACTCCACAAGCAATGCCTAGGGTCTCTCTAGCCACTCTTCCTAACATCCTTCTTATCATCACGATACTCACCTGAAAATGATGCTTAAAAACGTCAACATAAAGTTGGTGAGAGTCATAGGTTTAAGACACGATATAAAATTCAAACCGCACATTACTGTGATAATAAAGAGAACATTGCAGGACAATAAATGAACTATCATACAGGCTAGCATGCACAACCAATCCAATACAATCTAATTACACGATTTCCCAGTAACGATTTATAAGAAGTCTCAATCGTACCAAGGTCCCTGTGGTTGCCCCCTTAGCCCCGGCCGTGGATACTCTCAAAGTAACCATCCTGCCCGCTAGGCCATAGTACCTTCCACTAAACAGGCCATGGATATCCATAGGTGATCCCCCTGACTTAGTTTACAATTCTTAATATCACAGCACAAAACATGTAGCACATAACATATAATAGTCACGTATAGTCCATGCATCTTTGATAACACATTATCACAGTAATCAAAACATTTCCAAATACTTTGCATCATTTCCACCCTAATAAAATCATAAGAAAAGAAGGGCTATGAAACTCACCTGAAGCACAAGCAGCTTCCAAACAATATTCCCACAAGCTACACAATACAAACACAAATGTGTTACACACGACCAAGCTAAAAGCTCATGTCCATGTAACACTCATATGATGGATGTCTAAGGGTTTAATTAACCATCATTTGCCACCCCGACACCATGCCCAAGCCTAACCACTTCATTAACTCCTTCCACTAGCTAATTATAATTAACTCTATATTGCAGAATTTTATTATGACTTTACGTACTCCAAACCCTTACTTAATGACCCTCATAATTCATACCAAAAATCAACCATGCTCATTTATGAGTATATTAACTACCTTTGGATTTCCAAAAGCCATTTATGTGCACAAGTACTCCTAAGAAAATCAAACTTCAAAATAGTCCCAATTCAGATCTGATTGCACACTAAAAAGTTTGGACTTAAAAACCATACTTAGACTCCAAATCAGAAGATCTAATTTGGGGGATTTTTAATAGACACATAAAACTAGACTCCTGTAGAAGGTCTAAGCTCAATTCTAATTTTAAGTTAGGGTTTTACCCTCACCAACATGACCTAAATCTGGCCCATATTTACTGTTTTGACAACTTTTAGGGTAAACAACATTTGAATGACTTCCCGACCTTAAAAACTTTCGAGGCCGGATTTTCTGGAAAGTACATTCAATGAGCTACTGTTTAGAGTCCAGAAACATAAAAAAAACTATTACCATCATGGAGATAATCACTCGTAAACACAGCCCTAATTTCTGCTCATCCTTATCGCAAATCTAACCTAACCAATTGCATGATCATGAACCAAATCAATCCCTAATCATACTACAATCATAATATATATCATTAATATTTTATATTTTATGAAACCCTAGAATCCATCATTGATTTTGTTACATGAATGCACTAATTAAACTAGGTTGAACACACTTACTTTGATGATTAGCACATAAACCACACTCTTGAATGACTCTTGGATCCACAAATGAAAAAAACAACTTCTTAGGGTTTTGGGGGTTTGAATATCACGGCACAAGAAGAAAAGAAAAGAGATGGGTCAAATTGGTTTTATAATTGTATTCTACAAATCCTAGCCCAACTCTAATTAGTTTAACAAAAAAAAATTCCTTTAAATCCTTAAACCGGACGCACCCCTAATATAATATACAATTTATATATATATTTTTATTTTATTAATTAACTAATTTACTTTATTACCTTAAGTTTTTATAAAAACCTAAGCTAATTTGATTAAACCTTTTTACTTAAACACTACTTACTAACCTTTCTAAAAATAACTTTCATTTCACCAAACCACTTTCTATTTTTAGAAAGTTTGCCACAAACTTCCAAATTTCACTCACTTATTTCATTTCTAAAATGCCACAATTATTACATAACGCTTATCACTAAATCATCTAACTATTGACGTAGCATTACATGCAATACGCCAATCCTTTCTATTATCACTAAACGCGAACAAATGGAATACTCATAATCCAACGCAAACATACTCAAAATGAGATGCCCAAACACCTCAAAACGATATCATGCACATACTTAACTCACTTAGCACACATAAAATCACATAGCACACACTTAAACACATAAAATAAACTCTTAGCCATATTTAATGGTATAAACTAACCTGCTCAAATCTCGGTTGTCACATTTCATTACCCGGTACACAAACGAAACTGGCCAAATCTCAAAACTCAACGAAAATCAAAGGATAGCAGGGTTTGTGCACAGAGTAAAAATAAAATCTTTGATCAAATTCATATCCACGGAGCTTTCGGAAAGCTATGGCAGACTCGTGGATAAAGTATACTCCTGGTTACAAGCAGAAGAGACAGCCTCCAAAGGGTGACCCGTTACACTTATGAACAATGGAGGGGGGAAACCATAAAAAGGGAGGCCATAGGAAGGGTCCGGGAGAAAGAATAAAGAAAGGCAAGACAGATATAGCCCCTACAAGGAACCCATCCCAGGAATACTACAAAACCTCTCCAAAACCCCTAGAGAAATCCTAGGCCCCCCGCAATACAAGTAGTAAAGAACCTTCGTACTCCATAGAATCCAAGATGGTTTCTAAATCAAGTGACATGGAATATTTTATGATTCGGAATCGTCACTTGATAAACAATAAGCCTGTATAAGGCGGACGTAAGGTATTGGAAGTATGGCACATTTTGTTTTAAGGGAATATGGGATGGTAAAAATAAGCTTGCGCAAACTACAATATCAAGAGAATGATTAGATCCTGACGTAAAAGCGAACAACCTCGGAAGGGAAGTGAAAAACCTATCATCGATGATATAATATGTCATTTCATCCGCTAAAAAGGTAGGTAGACAATATTCTTAGTTTTGGATGAGTGAATATTCTGCAAGTTCATATTCGCCACCTACTCTCCTATCCTTCCTCCTTCCGCCAAATTCTCGACTCACACAGTATCGACTAATTAGCATCGTAAATACACTATTTCTCTTTCTGCATTCTCATTCCCTCCGCTCATTCTGTCTCATTCTCTTCTCATTCTCCTTTCTCCTCCCTCAGTCTCCATACTGCTCTCATCTCTCAATTCTCCAAAAACTCAGCCTGTTCTCAGATCCTCCTCATTCTCTTCTCATCTCGCGAACTGTCTCGCCCACTTCTCCATATCCTCCATCCACCATTCCTCCGCGAACCCTCCGATCTCAGTCTCCGTTCTCTTTCCAGCGAATTCGTCTCTACACCAACTCGCCTCTTCTATTCTCACTCTTCTCTTCCATCCCTCTCATTCTCCTTCGCCGCTTGTATCTCACACACACATTCTCCATCCACAATTCTCTCTCACACTCAGCTAAGTCATACCTATCGGCCAGTCCATCGTCTCATCCGGGAGAAAGAATAAAGAAAGGCAAGACAGATATAGCCCCTACAAGGAACCCATCCCAGGAATACTACAAAACCTCTCCAAAACCCCTAGAGAAATCCTAGCCTCCGAAAAAGTAGTAAAAACCTTCGTAAAGCCACCCAAGATGGTATCTAAAACCAGAGACATGTCCAAATATTGTGAATTTCACCAAGACTACGGTCACGACACTATGCAGAGAACTAAAAAGCCAGATAGAGGCGGCCGTAAGGTCAAGGAAGTTGGCCCATTTGATAAAGGGAATCAGGAAAGGGAAAGCTAAGCAAGCAGCCACTCAACTCAGAGAATGGATAGATCCGACTGTAAAAGCGGAACAAGCCACGGAAGGGAAGGAAGAACCTATCCTCATGATAGTAATGGTCAATAATCCTCTAAAAAGGAAAGGGTCTCCAAAAATCATAAGTATTGAAGAGATGATATTCTCGCTCATTCGCAACAGGGCTCCCTCTGTGGATCCCATCCTTATAAGTGTGCAAGTTCATGGAAGACATTAAGGGAGGGCTTTACTGGATGGAGGAGCCGCTTGTGACATAATATACGAACGTTGCTTTATAAAACTCAGAAAAGAGATTAGAGAAAAAAATGAGAGACGTATACATAACACTGTCTGGATTCTCTGGTGAACAAGTCAGCCCGTTAGGAGAAGTTAGTCTTTTAATAACAGTAGGAGAAGCCCCGCATCACAGGAGTGAGCAAATCACTTTCCTAATAGTACGCTCTGACTCCCCCAATAATATGCTTCTTGGAAGGACGGTAATCATAGGATTAGGGATAATCCCCTCCACGATGCACTCGGTAGTTCTGTATCAGTCGGAAGACCGGCCAAGGGTCATTATGTCAGAATACCAAGATGTACAAAGATGCGAGTTAGTAAAAAGGCTGAAGGAAGCCCCCCTCGAAGCCCCGCTCTAAGTCTTCGAATGTTTTAACCTAGAGGAAAAAATCATAATCAACTCAAGATACCCGGAGCAAACGGTGATCATCGGAAGACAACTCCCCACAAAGGCCAAACAAGAGTTGATCAAGCTGCTCAAAGAAAATGTCGACGTATTCGCTTGGCAATACTCAGACATGACAGGAACCCCCCGAACACTGAGAATAGGAGGAACCAACTTTGCCACTAAGCATAAATTAAACAAAAACAAGAAAGTCACACCTGTGCAACAAAAGAAAAGGAGGATGGCCCCGGAACGGGTCGCAACTGCATCAAAGGAAGTGGAAGAACTAAGAAAAGCAAGAATTTTGAAAGAGATAATATACCAAACATGGGTGGCTAACACTGTAATGGTAAAAAAGACAGACGAAGCCTGGAGAATGTGCGTTGACTTTACTGATATAAATAAAGCTTGCCCAAAAGATTGCTACTCACTACCAGAGATAGACTGGAAAGTAGACTCGCTTTCTGACTTTAAACTCAAGTGTTTCTTAGACGCATACAAAGGTTATTACCTAATACAAATGGCAAGAGAGGACGAGCACAAGACAGCTTTTCATGCCCTGCAGGGAGTGTACTGCTATCAAAAGATGCCTTTCGGACTAAAAAATGCAGGAGCCACCTACCAAAGGTTAGTAGATAGAGTCTTCGAGAGCCAGACTGGGAGAAATATGGAAGCCTACGTAGATGATATGGTAATAAAGAGCATGGACGAAACAGACATGATGGCAGACATACGAGAAACCTTCGAAAGGCTCCGAAAGATAATCATGAAACTCAACCTAGAGAAGTGCTCTTTTGGGATGGAAGAAGGCCAATTCCTAGGGCACGTAGTGTCAAAACAAGGCATTAGAGCCAATTCAACAAAAATCCAGGCCTTGACAAGTCTAAAAAGACCAAAAACCATCAAAGAAGTACAGAGCCTCAACGGAAAACTAGCAGCCCTCAATAGGTTCCCATCCAAAAGTGTAGAAAAATCTTTGCCTTTCTTCAAAACGCTAAAAGGTTGTCTCGATAAGAAAGACTTCACATGGACAAGAGAAACGGACAAAACCTTTGAAGAAATGAAAAGATACATAAAGAAGCTACCCACCCTTGTGGCACCTGAAGCAGGAGAAAATCTTATTGTTTATTTGGCAGCCTCGAAGGAGTGTATAATTGTTGTCTTGATGGCAGAAAGAGGGAAGGATCAGAGACCCATATATTTTGTGAGCAGATTACTTCAAGGGGCCGAACTTAACTACCCGATTATGGAAAAGCTAGTCCTAGCTTTAATTCATGTCGCAAGAAGACTAGAAAGATACTTTCAAGCACACAACATAACGGTCTTGACAAACAAACCAATAAGACTCGTGTTGTCGAAGCCTGAAAAATCAGGGAGGGTAGCCAGATGGGCCATAGAATTGGGAGAACACGAAATCGAGTTCAATCCTAGAAACGCAGTCAAAGCCCCAATCCTTGCAGACTTTCTGGCAGAAACCAAAGAAGAAGACGAGGAAACAGACTTTAAAGAGAAACAACAGACGGAGCAAACTACAAAATGGAAGCTATATACAGACAGGGTATCAAGCGGTGATGGCTACGGGGCTATCTTAACAATAGTAAGTCCAGAAGGTACGGAATTCACATACGCATTGGAATTCGAGTTCACAGCAACTAACAACAAGGCTGAATATGAAGCCGTCATAGCCGGACTCCAATTTGCAAAAGAAATGAAGATAGAAGAAATCACAGTCTTCGTAGATTCACAGCTCGCAGCCAACCAAGTTAACAGATCATACGAAGCAAGACATGACCACATTACCTACAAATAACTAAAAACCTGCTAAAGAATTTTTGATGCTCGAAAGTTCAATATATAAGAAGAAATCATAATAAATAGGCTGATGCGCTAAGCAAACTCGTATCACTAACTCTCGAGCACTTGACAAGAAAGGTGTTAGTGGAACAATTAGCAAAGAAATCAATTTACGAAAATCAAGTAGTAGAAGCAATCATGGAAGAAGAAAACAGTTGGATAGCTCCCATCATAGAACACCTCGTTAGTGGAATTCTACCAGCAGACAAGGAGTTGACAAGAAAAGTCAGTATAAATGCTCCGAATTACAGAATAATCAGCGGAATCCTCTATAAACAATCTTTTCTCATCCCTTGGCTGAGATGTATAGGCCCTAGGTGGGCAAAGAAAGTGAGTAGGGAAATCTACAGAGGAGCCCGCGGGCTACACGCTGGTCCAAGAACACTTGTAGCTAGAATAATAACGTTGGGATATTACTGTCCATCCATGCATAAGGACTCAGCAAAGATTATCCAAAGTTGTGACGCATGCCAAATCCACTCGCCAATCTTCAGGTTACCAAAACAAGACATAACCTCAGTAACGGCAGCATGGCCCTTCATACAATGGGGCATTGACATAGTAGACCCTCTACCGGAGGTTCCCAAAAGGGTAAAATCTCTAATAGTAGCCGTAGACTACTTTACAAAATGGGTGGAAGCAAAATCTTTAGCAAGTGTCATGGGAAAACATGTAGAAAGGTTCGTTTGGGAGCATATTTTATACCGCTTTGGAACTCCCAAAATGATTGTCTCCGACAACAGAACACAATTCGAAGAAGGAGTATTTCCATAATTATGCGAAAGACTCAAGATTGAGCAAGCTTTCACCTCCGTATACCACCCACAAAGTAATGGATTGACCGAAGTTACAAACAAAGAAATAGTCGAAAGAATAGAAAAAAGGTTGGGAAAGACATACAAAAGATAGGT
Organism: Tanacetum coccineum; assembly: GCA_026074375.1. NCBI lineage: Eukaryota > Viridiplantae > Streptophyta > Magnoliopsida > Asterales > Asteraceae > Tanacetum > Tanacetum coccineum. The sequence goes on from BQNB010003431.1 coordinate 12,410, forward strand.
TGATGAACTCCCGCAAGTCCTACGGGCCCATAAAATGGGTCCGAAAAGAAGCGACGGAGAATCACCTTTTAGCCTCATGAATGGGACGGCGGCTGTTCTGCCAATAGAAATTAGCATATCCACGAAACGGACAAAGAAGGTAGACCCAGCCCAAAATAAGAAAGATTTCAGAAGTAACTTAGAAATCCTGGAGGAAAGAAGAGAAATAGCCGCAATCAGGAAAGCAGCGTATAAGAAAAAGCTCGAACAATACTGCAACAAGAAGTTTAGGTCATCAACGTACAAACCTGAAGACTACATACTTCGGCTTAAAAGTGCAAGCAAATAAGAATACACTGGGAAAAGGGGACCGACCTGGGAAGGACCTTATAAAGTACTAGAAACTGACGACAAGGAGGCCTATGTACTGCCAACACTAAAAGGGAGAATAATCTCAAGGACTCAGAACGGAGTCAACCTCCAAAGATATTATATGTAATTGCCCACATGGCTATATAACCATTAGTTCATTTCAAATAACTTTCTAAAGGCGAGTTTAACGGCCACGGGCTACTACTTTCCAAAAAGGAAACACTTTCAATCGCAATTAAGTTGCATTAAGTGTCAGAACATCTAAAATTCAGAAGGAAAAGGAGGACTAGCTACCCTCCGCATAGCCTTCTGGAAAAAGATAAATGAACCAAAAACACTATGCAAAAACACTAAAGGGGAGTTGCAACGAACCCCCAAAACAAGGCTGATAAGGTCAAAATACGAATATCACATAAACAAAATATTGCTTAAAAGAGGCAAATCATTGTCTAAGACCATCTGTGGCAAACATGAACCACAAGCAAATTGACATAGGCATCACAAAATATAAAGGTTATTTGAAAGTACCAAAGCCATACACGGCATAAAGGTTGTTTTAAGGTGGGCACACAGGCACCAAAACCTTACATGACCAAAAGATATAAAAAGTAAAACATCAGAGGAATGGACTTGAGGAAGTGCCCGCACCGAAAGATACACGAGGAGGAAGAGAGGGAGGCTCTAGAAACTTGAGCAAACCCAAACTCTTCCTCGCGTGATAAGCCAAAAGGTTTAAATATGGGAACTCCATACGGTAAAAATTGTCAACAGCCTTGCCAAAAGAATCCACGGCGTCCGGCTCATAATCCTTCATGTCTTTCAACTGAAAATCCAAGCCCATACCGACCAACTCTTCCAAAGCCTGAGCCTTACCAACGAGCATCGCTTTCTTTTGTAAATCAGTTAGGAGAGTACTAAAAGAATCGCTAGAAAGAAGAACTTTTACAACATGAGGAAGCAAATCAGTGACCATCAAGAAGTGGTCCTCTATAGCAGAATCAAGTTTTTCTTTAAAGGACTCAATCTCAGCCTTCAAGCTAGCCTCGGTGGCCAACATAATGGCCTCCTTCTCATCAAACTTACGACATCGGCTTCGAAGAGCCTCAGCATCACACTCAAGAATGTCCTTAGAAGATTGTACCAACTGGAATAACTCTTTCAAACCAGCAATATCCTTTTTCAACTTCTCATTCTCAAACATTAAGTCATGAACAGCGACATAATCAATAACGGAAGAACCTCCCTCAACACACAGAAGCTTAGACTCTAACCGGGCGATAGTAGCAGAAGATATTGACTGCTCACCCTTAAGCATAAACACGGTCTCACGGAGTTTCAAGACCTCCGAAGATAAAGAGTGAGCTTCCCTATTCAGCATGTTTATATCCATAACAAACCTTAAAGCAGAGACATCATGAAAATTAGCCAATTCGACTACGGAAAGACCATCCAGTCGTCTCTGAACCTCCTGGTGATCAAGCTTGCTAAGAACATCGTGAGCCTCGAGAACCGCCTCATCACCTAGAAAGAAGAATGAGAATACAATAATGAGCTAAACTGTTAGTGACAAGAAGAGAAGGTAAAAGGGAACAACCTGGTAGGAAGGAGTCAGAATTGGAATTTTCCTCAGAAGTAGCCAAAGGGCCAATAAACCTTGCACAACCGCCACCAGAACTCTCAAACCGTCCCCTTTTCAAACCATGGGAAGAGGAACCTATGACAATTTTACATTTAGAAGATAAACCAACAGAAGGGACCGCTGACGCAATACCACGTGAGGATAGATGAGCCTCCACATCCCCCTCGGAGGCTTCAACAGGAGGGTCCGTAGAATTCCTCCTGGAAACAGCAGCATGGAAAGGAACAGCAGCGATTGAAATAGGATGATTCCCAGGGTACTGAAGAAAGTCTCGTAAGGTCATCTCTGCAAAAGAAAGTAAAACGGGATAAAACACATATACATACAACACCAACTCAAAACAAACAAGCAAGGAGCTAAAATCATACGCCGTCCATCACCAAAAATAGTTGGATGCAAATGCAGTCCCTCCTAAAGGGGAGCAAGATCAGCTAAATAAAGGACGGGATCCGGAAACACACGAGGCTCGATGGGGAAGCGTATCAAACAAGCTCGAAGAGAAACATCTAAAGGCTCCGAGGGATACGGGAAGAAAAAGGTGCCTAGGTTATGCCTAAAGGGCGTCACTATGCCTGGACACTGGTCAAAAAAGAAGCTCTCACGAACAAAGATAAACTTCGACTTCCAATCTGGAATGGGGAGCGTAGGAGCTTTAAAAACATATGGAACCAAAGCCCTAGGGCGTTTTTGTAACGTCAACCATTCCCCAGCAGAACCAAGAGTTAACAAAGACCGGAATAAAGGAAGAGTTGGCTCACCACTGTAAGCTTTACAAGCCACGGCAAAGGAAGATAAGCGAAGGGGTCCGTAAGGATTAAGAAGAGAGATGTGACATTGGAAAAAAATCCAAAACATCAAGAAAAAACTTGTTTAAAGGTAGGCGAAAGTTCCCAACAGTAAAAAGCAAGAAGTACAAAACCGAATAACCGGATGGAACGTCAAGGGTAGTTTGGTTGGGACCAGGTAAAACCGGGGAATAACACGAAGGAATAATAAACCGATCAAGGAACTCGATGTATTCCTCTCTCGTGACAGAGTAAGAAATCCTCATGATATGACGCTTCGACATAATTAAAAAGAAAAGGAGAATTATGAGATCACAAACCTAAGTTTTAGCAGGAAGACAGTGAAGACGAAGAAGAAAAGCCTGTAGGAAGCACAAAAATGGAGAAATCTATGAGTGGCACGGTGAAAAATAAAAGGAAGGTAAAATAGGGTATTTATACTAAAGAAATCGTGGGCGGTACAAGTGTCCCGCCAATAACATCATCAAACGAAGAGACAAAGCGAGTAAAGAAGACGCGCCCACATTTATAGCAAAATACTCGAGTGCAGCTCGAAAACCAGGAGACAGGCGCTATAAAAAACTCTCAAAATTCAGAAAACATTTAATTTTGAAAAAGACAAAAAGAAAGCCCGCCAAAAAGAACAACTCGCGATAACAAAAGAGTCTGACATCCGATGCTACGGAAGCTCTGCATGACACGTCAGACTGGGGGGCTTGATGGTGTACCCCATCTCACGGCTCGGAGCCTAGCCTCCGATGCTACACGACTCAGACATCTCGAAAGTATATTGGCGTAAAGCCCATCAAAGACTACCGTAAGGGAATCGCCAACATACAACGAATATTGTTCTCATTGAAGCCTCTAAGCTTCCAACAGAGCCCAAAGCCTCTAAGGAGACCAGCGAGGCTCCGAGACATAAGATAAGACAGAATATCTTGTGTACCCAGCAAGGACAAACGACTATCCTTTATTCCCGCTCGTGCATAACCGCTGCACATGGGCACGATCTCAGAGCCTAGTCAGATAACCTCTCATTGGCTCTCGAGATCATGCTCCGCTCCAGCCAACCAGAATCAGACACGTTGGGAAGACTAAGTCATTCCTAAAGTTTACCTATAAATAGTGCCTCATTTACCCAAATCAGGTATGTCATAACTCATACACTACTCTCTCTCTCTCTCTCTCTCTCTCTAAAACACATACCATTTCCATGATTACTGATTCTCACGCCGAAGCCGGTTCGTAGGGTCTACCCCTACACTCCGTGCTAACCCAAGTGATTTCTTTATGTCTTATTGCAGATCCATACCTACCCTTAGAAGTATCCAAGCCTATAGTCTACACAATAGGCTCTAATCTTGAAAGTGCAATCTATTCTACAATCAGCTTGTCTTTAGTTAGAATAATACTAGCATCTGCCAGTTTTATAAATCCTTATTGCAAGAGGTTCATACAAGACACCCGTCTTCGGATTTACTTTCTAGAAATATATTCTCGTCGTGTTTTAGTGATTGTTTTTTTATTTAACCCATTCTATAGATCAAAGATAAAACGTAAATAATTTATAGATAAACACGTCAAAATTAACTGTAGATAGGTTTAACCCTCACTAATCTACATAACAAAGCATCATACAGCAGCCAGACCCGCAACATGCTAAAAGAACCAGCTCAAGAAGTAAAATGTTCAAGAAAACATAGTAGCAGGCTAGCGGCAATAGCATCATGATGCTGGCATAACTTACTGGCCAATTTTGAATACCAGGTACATTAGATAAAATACAACGCCTTTACCTTCTTTTCCAAAACGTAAACTACTATTGCTGCCAAATAGCAGCTTACATCGATATATTTAATGGTGGATTACTCTAAAGATGTAATCATTCAATTGAGAAACATGTCTTCAACAATTGGAAGGATATTAGGTGTGTCCTTGAAACTGCACAGATAAAATGGTAAAAAGACGTTAGACAAATAATGCAATACATAATTGTCAGATAATGTTAATCCTACATAAAACTAATAACTGTAATATAAATCTGTTCTACATGTCCATGAGTCAACTTTTGACCATGTATTCAATAGCATAGATATGATGAGTGCTTTACACTAAAGAGAAGGCGTATCACAGTAAGTAACGTCGGCATCAAAGTAAGTGAAAGTTTCTTTTAGGATATACATTTTACTTAGTTTAATCTAAGGTGGAGTTGAAGATTATACAAGTAAAAAGTTGGGATACCTCAGTTTATGCATAATATTCTACAGACACAGATAAGTAGGTAACAACATTTGTCAGTAGTAGAGGTGGAAGTTTCGGCTCGTTCACAGATCAATGGGTTAATTTGGATCATGTGTTATCTCTAACAGGTCAAGCGCGTAAATGAAACGATTTATCTAAAAAGGAAACTAGTCAAATGGGCTAAATGTGCTCCAAAGTGTATTCCAAATGCATATAAACCACCTACATTGCTTTATTAGAAAACTTTGTCCTCTTTGTAATCAAATCTAGCATATCGTTCGCCCAACCCAGCCCGGACAAACCACCTATAAACCTTTTTGCATGAACCCATTTAGGCGTCTAACCCACCCACTCATGCAACCACCCCACCATTGTCAACCTTGTACGAGTGAGTATGACCCGTATAAGTAATATCCTGGACTAACCACTGTTGCTGTAGTTCTGCAACTCATGTTCCACCAAACTTTTACCAGCATTACACGAAATTACAATCGATGAAATGATCCGTCTTTGCAAGTCTTTGAAATCCAGGGCTAACTTTATATCCCAAGCACAGTTTTCTCTACTCAAGTGAAACAGAGAAAAAAATAGTTTTAAACATACGATACCTAATCATTGTAAAATTGTCCCTGAATATGAGAAGTCCCGTTTAGAAACAAGGGCCACCGGTATACCTGACTAACGGTTCTGTCTCACCCAAGTTTTGCATCATGGCATCAAATGTAAATTGAAGGTCTTCAAGAACTTCTAGCTCAATTTCCAACTTTTCTTGTGCCTAGCATATATAATCAGCATATAAGTCAGTAAAAGCAAACCAACATAAAAACTAAATGAAAGAAGACTAATTACATTTATATTGGATTGCAACATCGCAGCACGAGCTTCACGTAGATTTTCCAACAAAGGAGGTGGCAGCCCATAATGGAAGATTCCATGGTCATTTGAGAGCCATGTACCTCGAACCATATGTGTAGACCATTTAGACATGGGACACGTGTCCTCCGTGCTATCAACCTGAGAAAGATCAATATCTGCAATAGATCGAGAATAAATTTATGACAAAAAGAACGGATCAAAACTCAAAAGCAATTTGAAATGTGAAGAAAGAAATACCAAGTGGGATGACATCATAAGGGTTGTCTCCTTTCGGTAAAAAACCATAGAAAGTAATTAAATGAGAACTAGATAAGTTCCCGTAGCTAAGATAGCATTGTTCACCCGCCGCGCATGGTCTTGAAAGGGGAAATTTCAAAGAGTTTGTAATACTATCCACCCTCCCATAGTGCATTATGTGTGGTGATTTCTGCAAAGATTACATAAATTATTACAAGTTAGAAGCAAAAGACGCATAAATTGCCACATAAGGAAAAATAAGGATTGCAAACCGAATGATTGAGGAATCCTGCAATGGGAATCAAGCATGTCCTTAGCTTTCCATCATTAAACATGATTTTCATGCTATTTGAGTACCATAGCTCACAAGCCCATAAGAATTCATCCCATGTGTACAATTCAGGAGGAAATATATCAGGATACTCTTTGCATAAAGAGGGAACTAAACCATCATATTGAAACCGCAAGTGCTGCAGATATAAAAAGACAAAATCAATTGCTAAAAGTTAAGCGTCACGGAATTGCAGGAATAAAAGAATTCATAAAAAATTAAGAACCTCTTTTGCTTGAACTATCTCTTCTAGCAAGAGTGTTCCATCTAAAGCCATGACCGCCTCCATTCCAAAGCTTAACCCTGTGTTGAAACATTAACCTCAAAGGATTTGCAAAGAGATTTTTGAATTACTAAATCGTGGGAAACTTTCTTAAAGCAAAAGATAACCTGTATTAAATGCTTCTGGTAAAGCATCAAAGTAGGTCTTAAATTTCGAGCTAGTATCATGCTTCTCCTTCATACTCCACAATAATAACATCGTCTCAGAGGACATGCCCTCTACATTTTCTAATACCGGAAACTGCAACGAATATACATATACAATTAAGGGTTTTATATGTAGCAGAAATATCACATAAATTTTCTCAATGCTCGAATGTTTGAACATACCATACTTGTTTCACGAACAAGGTCATCTGAAATGATGACAGACACAGGGATTTCCAAAGCAACATCTCCGACTTCAAGATCTTCTTTAGCTATGGCTCCCCTTCCAGCTCCTTCAACATCTTTATGACATGAAATTGACTAATTGAGTAAACGTATTCAAAACTTTTTTATGTACTTTTTTTTTGTAATTAAAATGCTATTAAACTACTTACAAGCTACATCAAGTCTAGCCTTAACGCCATTGTTTTCACCCCATTGTAGTAAACATTTCTCCTTCTCCAAGTTCCAGCTGGGTACAATTTTAACATCCTCTTTAATGTTGTTCCCAAATTCGTGAATCATGTCTAAAGTTGCATTCCTAAGATCTTGCAAGACTTTTGGATGCATTTGTTGATCCTTTGACTTTGACTTGTCGACGAGTGATAAGATCAGATGAAGAGAATCTAGTTCATTTCTTAGACTGCAAAACCCCACCGGATGAGAAGCATCAATGCCTCCAAAGTAAAGATCAACCTAATAACAATGATTGCTGATATTATTTAATCTATTTACAGTCGACGGTAAAATGTACTGATAAACTTATCAAATTACCTCATCAGAGTTTAGGATTCTTGCTATTTGGAGCATTTCTTCCAATACAGATTTCACCGATTCGATGCTAGAATCGCTCTTTATTTTGACTTTTCCCGTGGGGTCAAAACCCTTGACTTCTAATAGTTTCTATTAAGAAAAATGAGGTTTAAGAACGAATAAAAACTTTGAAGAAGCATCACCATTAAGTAGATATATATCAGAGCTCCTAACCTTCTTTTTCTCGAAAAGAATATCTTTTTCAGAGAGCTCCATAACTAATTCATGTTCATTTTCAGCCTGTGGTGAGCTTTGAGCTATGTTTTGCTGTTCCTGCGTTCAATATATTTACACAAATATTAGATACTATATTGACGTATGGAACCAGAAGTCCAGAAGTTTGGTACAGATGAAGAATATTCTGGCGAAAAAGGCTGAAAAAAAGACCCATTTCACAATTTTTAGAAGGCATGATTCACTGAAGCAAATCTGTATCAAAGAAGCTATTCTTAAATAGGTACTTTGGTTTCAAATCTTGACTCTTGAGCTTATAAAGAAAAAGAAGACGATGTGCCCTTCTGTATCCTTTCCACAGATGAGAGGCATGAGACATTGATTATTGAAGATAATGAGATCATTCAAGATTTTAGTGCAAATCTATGACTACTAACACATAACCTGACAGACAACATACACAACAAGGTAATATAGACTTCTTCTATTTACGTTAAAACCTATGGAGAAACTAGTCAACATTGCAGGGGATAATCCAAAAGATTCAATTGTGCACATATCCTGACAAATTCTAGCTCAAAAATGCGAATCATCAATGTCAATTTAGAAACTAAAAGAACAAGAAGCCTTAAACCATACAATGTACTAGAGCCTTATGAAGTCCCAGTACTGATAGCCGGATCTGGGGTCTGCTCAAACCTTTCATTTGACACTACCGGCTCATGTCTACCCTGAATAGCCAACAACATCCTCAACAGATATCTACAGGACACCAACTGAAACACTGACATGGTTATACTAGACACTGTGAACCCAACAACAACGAGGATCCTTAATTCAACATCACATATGCTTCAAGCTATTCACATCAGCTATACTCATGGTTCTAATCAAGGTTGCAAAAATCGCGAATCGGTAGTCGGGCGGTCGACCTCCTTGTAGCTTGTAATCGGTCTAGTCGGGATTAATCGGTGATTTATTGGATTGCCATTTTCGGCAAGTTTTGGGCATTTCCGGCGAGTTTGTGTATTTCCGGCAAGATTTTCCTTAAAATCCAATGCAATAGATATAAACAACTACCATAAGTGATTAAAACATGTTTACGGCGAGTTTTGGGTATTTCTAGCAAGATTTGTAGGTTTCCAGCAAGTTTGTCCACCACTGACCGTCTTTGACAGCCATTAACCATGGTTGACTGATTGTTTGACCGATAAATCGGTCACGGAAAGGTTGATGGCCCAATAGCGCCTAGGCGGCGATTAATCATCCTTATAGGCCTTTTTTTGCAACACTGGTTCTAATACCAAATTTTTAACAAAGAACAGGAGTCAAACATATGTGTCCCAACTCCCAAAATAATATTTCCGTGCCTATCTGCCTATGCAAATCAATAACTCCTTTTCCTTTTAAAGGAACACGGAACTACTCCACGAATGCTTATTCGCTAGTAAAAATCAATTACGGAACTCACAAATTTAACACCAACAATTTTTGGCTTGTAAAACTTGCAATTTTTTTATCGAATCCTTAACAAAAACTAGACGCATGCTTAAACTATTCAAAACTATACAATTGAAACCCATTCGTGTCCAAATAGCATTAAACTAATTAATTATCAGTTCATCAAAAGTATACTTCACAAGTAATTACTTCATTTAAACATATTGACTAGCTAAAGAAAAGTATTAGCAATTAATCAATTATAATACATACATAATCAATAATTGCAATGTATCTAAACATCAAAAGTAATATAAAAATACATACTACATCAAATAAATGAATAAAAGTGTGAGACTATAGTTCGTACCTGATTATTAGTGTCCATTTTTTTACAGGTGAATTTAATTTCGAGCGGCAAAGAAAGGCTGCGTATATGTGAGGGGCAACTGCACTACTGGTAGTGTGTTTATAGTTTATATGGCTTTAATTTTGGTTGTTAGCATTTTCTAAGATAAAATTAATGGACTGGCCCAACTTATAGAAAAGGCCTCTAATGATGTTGTCGAATCATTGGGCTCGGCTTAGTTGAATGGCATACTATTCTATCGTTTTTCTTTTAAGTAGTCATGAACTAAACTTGAGACTTCTCATATTTTAATGACGTAAGTCTTTTGTCAACGAGACACTCATGTGTAATACTATTCCACTGACGGAAAAAGGTAGAAACACACAATTTATAAAAAAATATACACTTGTAATAACATGTATATTCAGTAGTGTTGAAATTAAAGGACTTAATCTGAATTGTGGTTTAACTAAGGACTAACTTTGATTGTTTTATGGTTGCATTTGTAGTCCTTTATGAGAAATTGTGAAGTCCTTACTTGTTTTGAAGAAAAGTTCAAAGAGGTTTTGTTGTTTTTTCCAAATAACTTCTTCTAACTTCTTTTCACCACTTATGTCTGCAGTCTCTCAGACGTTTTTTGTTTGTTTTTTTGCAGAGATAAGTGGTAAAAATCACTTCTAACCTCTTCAAAAATTCAGACAAAATATTTCACTTCTTACCTCTTCTTACCTCTTCTTCTCACTTCTTTCTACAATAATTAAATAATTCATATTTTTTCTGGGTTTATACGTTTTCAACCGTCTTTATTCTTTTTTGTACGTTTTTTTACGTTTTCATCCATTTTAATCCGTTTTCTACGATTTCTACGTTTTTCTCCGTTTTTCTACGATATATAATATTTTTTTACGTTTTCATCAGTTATTTTACGTTTTTGTCAGTTTTTTTACGTTTTCGTCAGTTTTTTTACGTTTTCGTCAGTTATTTTACGTTTTCGTCAGTATTTTTACGTTTTCGTCAGTATTTTTACGTTTTCGTCATTTTTTTACGTTTTCGTCTGTTTTTTACGTTTTCGTCAGTTATTTTACGTTTTCGTCAGTTTTTTTACGTTTTCGTCTTTTTTTTACGTTTTCGTCAGTTTTTTTACGTTTTCGTCCGTTTTTTTACGTTTTCGTCCGTTTTTTACGTTATCGTTAGTTTTTTTACGTTATCGTCTGTTTTTTTTACGTTTTCGTCAGGTTTTTTTACGTTTTTGTCTGTTTTTTTACATTTTGTCAGTTTTTTACGTTTCGTCTGTTTTTTTACGTTCTCGTCTGCTTTTTTTACGTTTTCGTCTGTATTTTTACGTCTTTGTCAGTTATTTTACGTTTTCGTCTGGTTTTTTACGTTTTCCTCCGTTATTTTACTTTTTCGTCTGTTTTTTAACGTTTTTGCCTATTTTTACGTCTTCGTCCGTTTTTTTATGTTTTCGTATGTTTTTTCTAAGTTTTCGCCCTTCTTTTTACGTCTGCGTCAGTCTTTTTACGTTTTCCTCCATTTGTTTACGTTTTCACACTTTTTTACGTTTTCCTCCGTTTTTCAAGTTTTCGTCCGTAAAAGTACGACAACTTAAAAAACAGACGAAAACGAAAAAAAAAGACGAAAACGTAAAATAAGTGACGAAAACGTAAAAAATGACGAAAATGTAAAAAACTAACAAAACGTATAAAAACTAACGAAAACGTAAAAAAATGACGAAACATAAAAAAGACTGACGAAAACGTAAAATAACTGACAAAAACGTAAAAACAGACGACAACGTAAAAAACTGACCAAAACGTAAAAAACTGACGAAAACGTAAAAAAACAGACGAAAACGTAAAAATCCGACACAAACGTAAAAAAACTGACGCAAACGTAAAAAAATGACGTAAACATAAAAAAACTAAAGAAAACGTAAAAAACTGACAAAAACGTAAAATAACTGACGAAAACGTAAAAAACTGACGAAAACGTAAAAATACTGACGAAAACGTAAAAAACTGACGAAAACGTAAAAAAACTGACGAAAATGTAAAAAAATAACGAGAACGTAAAAAACAGACGAAAACGTAAAAAAACTGACGCGGACGTAAAAAACTGACGCAATCGTAAAAAACTGACGTAAACGTAAAAAAAACTAAAGAAAACGTAAAATAAAACTGACAAAAACGTAAAATAACTGACGAAAACGTAAAAAAACAGACGAAAACGTAAAAAACTAACGAAAACGTAAAAATACTGACGAAAACGTATAAAACTGACGAAAACGTAAAATAACTGACGAAAACGTAAAATAACTGACCAAAACGTAAAAAAACAGACGAAAACGTAAAAAACACTAGTAAAAAGATAAAGAAACAAAAATGAAAGAAGTACTTCAAGAGAAAAAAAAACAAATGGTCTTCTTCTTTGCAGATGAAGAGCTTAGATGCACATCTTCTTCTACAGACATGGTTTGCAGATAAAGACGTAAAACCTCTGAAAAAACAAACGAATCCTTAAACTTAAAAAGAAACTAAAAAAACTCGGAGGGGCAGTTTTGTAATTTCCTCAAGGACTGAAGATTGCAATTTCCTCGCAGTTATTTACTAAGCTATATAAGCTGGAAAAGTCAGGGATGGGTCGTAACTCATCTATGATTTTCTCACACTTTTTCTGTCGATATTTATACTCTCTCTCTCTTTAAATTTTATAACCTTAATTTGATCATCTTGATCATTCAGTTTCTGATTTTAATTTGTAATAAAACTATTATCATTTAGATAAAAGATCCACACCGAAGTAGAAGTGGTGGATTTTGTTGATTTGATTATCTTGTTGAGATCAGTTTGGTTATTGATTTGTTACATTGAGATTTAATAAAGGTATAAAAATGTTTTAATTATGGTTTTCTACATGGTATCAGAGCAAGGTCGTCCAATCTTGCTCTAATTGATTTTTTGAAAAATTAGGGAACCATAAGAAATTGGGGTTTCTGAGTTCTAAACTGTTCTTGGGAAATTAAAGTTGTTTTATCAATGGATCTAGAGTTGATTCGATAGATCTGAAAGTTTTATTAAAAACGCCCAATTTTTAAAAAATTTGGGTTTCATATTTTTTTGGCTTTTACTCTTTTAAGCTTCTTGAGGTCAATTAATTGTGGTTAATTGATAGATCTGGTTATAGATTATGTTCTAGGAAAGATTTGGGGATTTTACCTAATTTTGATAAATTAGGGTTTTGGTTGATTTCAATTGGGATTAAGGATTCTGGGTTTCTTGTTAACACATTGATTAAGTGAATCAAGGTGTTGCAGGATTTGACTTCCGTTGATTATTGTTGATTATGTGCATTGTAACACCTCTCAATCTCTTTTACTTTTCTATCTTTTATTTTCTATAATAGATTGCTATAGGATAGAAATGGACATAACTGTTTGAAGTTGTGAATATTGATTGGTGGATTAATTGTGTTAGTGGTGTAAAGAGTTTTAGTTGTTATTTTTTTATAATTGTTGTGTTTGTCAGCCCGATCTGCCACTTTAAGTGATGGGAATACTTGGGAACTACATTATATCTCTCTATAGTTGTGTTTTTTTGTCATCATATGTGTGCATGGTTATACTAATGATGAATATGAGGCTCTTGATAATGTTACATTAATAAGCAAACTTGATGTTAGTTATCCATTACATTTACATCCTAATGATTCTGGTGTTTTGACTGTTGTATGTGTAAAACTTAAAGGAGCTAAGAATTATCAAGTATGGTCTTGTGTTATGCTTCTTGCTTTAGAGGGAAAAAATAAAACTAGTTTTATTGATGACACATATAGAAGGTCTAATACTGATGAGATTTTAGGTAGACAATGTGATAGGGTTAATGCAATTGTTTTGGGATGGATTTTAAACTCTATTTCTCAGGAGTTGTATCTTGGTCATTTTTTTCAAAAATAGCTTCACATGTTTGGGAAGAACTAAAAGATACAACTTTTTACTCTTTTTAGGGCCTGTTTGGCAGGAGCTTTTTTGAATCTTTTTTGTAGCTGTAAGCTTTTTGTTACAAATTAATCTCCTCCAGAATGAGTAGCTTTGTTTGGATGTATCAACTTCAAGCTTTTATTTTAAACAAGTAGCTCCTAACTGAAAAACTGATTCATGAAGCTTTTAAAATCGTTGGGAGCTGTTAAAACTGAAAACTACGGATACACCCTCCAACCATATTATAGTCTATTCAAATATGCCCTTTTAGGTCATTTTACATCGTATAATTATAGTAAACAGCTAATTTACCAAAAACTTTTATTGAAAAAAAGATACAGCTTGTAGCTCATGTTAACAACTTTACAGTTTATAGTTTACAGCTTACAGTTTACACCTTACAGCATACAGTTTATAACTAGTTTTGCCAAACATACCTTAATCTCTTATGTTTTAAACTTATTGGATATCCTCCAAATTTTGGGAGAAAAAGAAATAACGACAATTTTCAAAATAATTATAGAATAGTTTCTAAACAATAATATTGTTGGATCTAGCTCTTCTGGTTCTTTTACAAATGAACAGCTTTCTACTCTTCTTAATCTCTTAAAGGACAATTCTGGTCATTCAAAAAATGTTATGCCAATATAGCAGGTACTATTTTTAATAATAGTAAAGTTTTTAATAAAAAATTTAGCAAGTTTTTTTGTTTCAACAGTAATCTACAATCTAAGCTTACTTCGAGTAGTAAGATTGTAGATTCTGAAGCTAATCAACACATGAATTACATTGATAAGGAATTGATTAAGCTAAAAAGGTAAGAGATGAGTCATAACTCATCTATGATTATCTCACACTTTCTCTCTCGATATTCATACTCTCTCTCTAAAGTTTGTAACCCTAATTTGATCATCTTGATCATTCAGTTTCTGATTCTAGTTTGTAATAGAACTATTATAATTTAGATAATAGATCCACACCTGCATAGCAATATTGAATTTGGTTGATTGATTGTCTAATTAAGATTAGTTTGGTTATTGATTTGTTAAGTTGAGATTTAATAACCAACGGGCCTCTGGTCTAATGGTATGGAGGTTCTACCCTTCTAGGCAAGGTCTCAGGTTCGAGTCTTGTCTAGGGCGATAGGGGTTTCCTCCCGCGTGCGTAAAGGAAAGGGTGTCATTGCCTTCTGGGCTGGACCCAACCTGGTTGTGTGGGCTCGCTACGCCTTCTGGGCTAGGGGCCATGTAGCCACAATTGCCGTTCAAAAAAAAAGTTGAGATTTAATAACGATATAAAACTGTTTTAATTGTGTTTTTCTACAAGTGGTCAGCTAAAAGTATGAAAGACCGTAAATGTATATAGTGACATATGAGTAATTGGATAATTAGGATTTACAAAGTGATGGATGACAAACAAGCAACAAGTTGCGTCACTAGCCCTTTTAAATTCATTTAGCATGCCACGTCATTTTGTACCAATTTTATGGAAAAAGTTTTGTAAATCCTATCATTGTTCTCTATTTGTTTTACATGTTTAGACCGCATGTAATGATGATCGCATGTGATCGCGGTCATTCTTGCCACCTCAGTCAACTCAGTTTTTTCTTTCTAAGACGAATTGCATGATCAAATGCCCGTAACAATAACCGTGTCTGCTTTGTATGCTTATATAGTGGACTGTGCAAATCAATAATAATGTGTGCAAACCAACTCTCATAATACTATATGTCTATATGAATCAAATTTTATACACTGATCTAAGTATATTTTTGTTATTATAGTATATCATTGGGGTACAGTAAATGAGTCCGTAGATAATAAATCAATATTCATATCCTAATCCATACCCACATCCATTCTCGAATGAACATATATCCCGTTGGATGTCATTTGTCTTGAGGGATCCGTTAAACTTGTTTTGATCAATGCAGTGCTTAGATATTAGAAAAGTCCAAATATAACACAATTATCACGATCATAATTCCATTTTTTTTTTTAACGGCGGATTTTATTGAAACAAAAAGACTAGCAAGAAGCTAGAAATTACAAAGTAACAAGATGCGGGTTTTTAAGCCAATCTACCTAACTAAAAGACTTTTTACATCTATGAATACACCAAATGAAGGATCGGATGACTACCTCCTCAAAAATAAGCGCCTTCGAAGGACAAGCCGAACCAAAATGATAATTTTGACTAGAACGTCAAATGAAAACTATGAGCTGAATTATTTTCTAAGAGAGTAAAGGGTGAAAGGGACACAAAGAACAAAGACAAAAAGGTTTGTATGTATATGTGACAACTTATGCTTAGCCACATCAACCACCCATTAACACCAACCAAAACTGCAATTCCATCTCACTTTCAAATTATTTTAGTATATTGAATTTTTTATTATAAAATCATTATTCGGCACCTCTCAACCTTGCACAAATACCATGTTTTTAATATAGTTAAAACCTTGATGGTGAAATTGTACATGAAAAAATTGACAAATAAAGGATTACATTTTGGGTAGGTTATAAAGACCCTTTAAATGACTATTTTTACCTCTTTTATATTTTTGTGTTTTTTGGTTTTTTTTTAAATAATTTTGTTAGTTATAAAGCTGTGAAATGAAAAATGCGAAAAAAAATATATAAAGTTTTACAAGTCGAAAGTATTAAACTGTCAGAAAATACGAAACAGAAACTGATAAAAAACTGTGTTGTACTGTAAACAGAGAAACAAAAAAAAATAAAAAGTACGAAACATTTGTACTTTTTGTGAACCGGATATCAATAGTAGCACCCTTATATTTTTTAGGGTGCTACTATTGGTACCCCCTGACTCGCTAAAAAGTACAAAAAATGTACAAAGATTCCATTTGTACCCCCTTTTTACAGTGCAGCGCAGTTTTTTAACAGTTTCTGTTCCGTAATTTTTAACAGTTTCATACTTTTGACCTGTTAAACCTTACTCCCTCCGTCCCATAATAAGTGTCCACTTTGACTTTTTTTAGTCTTTTTTATCTAACTTTGACTATAAATATTTTTATTTGTGTTATATAATACTTGATGAAAATTATACCATTGAAAATTCATTTAAAAACCGAATCTATTCATATAACATTTATTAAGTATTATATAACACAAATACAAATATTTATGGTCAAAATTCGATAACAAAGACTTTGAAAATTTCAAGTGGACACTTATTATGAGACGGAGGTAATATATTTTTCGTTCCGTTTTTTCCGTGTCACAGTTTTATAACATATATAAAATTATAAAAATAAAAAAAAATTAAAAATCAAAAAAAAATCAAAAAACATTGGGGGGTACAAATGGTTTTTTTGGAGGGGTATTCAACAATATACTAAAACGCATCACGCCTCACGACAAAATAGTGCGGATAAGTGTTGGGCTCACTTTGATCCGCTTTGTTGGCCCATTTGCAATTTTATTTAACCTATACCTCTACACACTTCTGGACCACACACGATTCATCTTCTCCATTGTGTTTTGTCGACGTCACTGGAACAATCTCAACACACACAAGGATGATAAAATCAAACATAAAACTGAAAAAGCTGCTAAGAGCTATTCTTAATCCTAAAAATCGGTTGTTTCCTTGGGTTGTTTCAATTTTCATTTTGCTTATTGCTTTTCATGATTTTGGGTGGCACGAACTTTATATACAACAAGATACTTTTTATCGGAAACAATAGATTATCATCTACATCCGAGATTAAAGGTATGAGTTGGTTTGAATTAGTTTGCAATCGTTGTTTTTCAAGTGATGGGTTATGGAGGGGAGGATCTATAGTTTGAATGTGGGGGGCGGTGCCCTCCATGGCTAGACGAAAAAGACGAGATTATAGTGTATTTTTTCTTCAGTTTTGAACGTTTTTTTAAATGCCCCCCCACTTAAAACTCAAATCCCCTCTCCCACTCATCGCACACTAAAGTCCAATATTTAACGCTCTAAAACCTTATAAATCCTTCATTTCTAAGTAACAATACTTGATTTTTCATTCCGATCATAGTTTTCATCCTAGTTTTTGTCGCCGCATTTTATTGCTCCCCACAATCCAATTTTCTGGTTCCGCCATTGTTTACACCTAGCATGAATTTAACTTGCGAAATCAGGTATTTTAGAGTGATAGGTACAAACTCTTTTACCGCTAGTCATCCTTCAATGGTTTACATAAATGGTTCTTATGGTATAGAAAAGGGTATGTTTCTAAAAACTAGCTAACCGAATGTCACGAGCTGGATTTTGAACTATTGTGTTTTGTTTGGAAGTAGGGGCGTAAGTGAGTTGAGTACTACTAAGCTCGAGCTAGACTCGACTACTAAAATTTGAGCTTGAAACTCGGCTCGAGCTCGATTATTTTTACATTTCAAGCCCGAAATTGATTAAGGCTCGGCATCCACCCTCGACTCGACTCAGTTTTTATGAAAACTAAGTAATTGCGTGTTTGTAAAATGGTTAAAGTGATATCGTGTGAGAGTTTTAGCCAGATTGATACTATAACAGGCCCAAAAGACCAAAAGCCCACATTTACTTTGCCTTAAGATTCGATCTCGCTAGCTAAGACCATGATAAGCGACAACTGACGTAGCAGTTTGTCCTCCGAAACCGTTATTGTATGTGGCATGAAGAGATCTAAGATCCTAGACCTATTCATAATTTAATGCATATGTTATGGTTGAACGCTTCATATTGTTGTAAAAGGTTTATACATATTGGTATGAGATTTATACTATCATAAGCTTTATAAGTTTATGACTTGGCATTTTATAAACCTATTGAAAAGCTTCACCATTGTGGATGCTCTTAGGTGCCGTTTGGTTCATTAATTTGAAATTCCGGAATTTTAAATTCTAGGAAATTTAAATTCTTGAGAATTTAAAATTCCGGAATTTAAAATGCCTACGCATGTTTGGTTGACAGAATTTTATAATTTTTTAAAACTTGTCATTATTCCAATTTTTAGGGAGGGACGGATAGAGGTGTCAAAGAAACCCGCCAGACCCTGATTAAGCCTATTCGGGTTGGGTTACGCGGGTAAAAAAAATTATTCGGGTCAACCCGAGTAACCCGAATACCAAATAGGGTCGGGTATCTGGTTGGAATTTTTGTCGACCCGATTGACCCAAATAAATATCTTTCTAAAATAAATTTTATAAATTTTCTATATGAACGATGAAAAAAAATCAATTTTATTACGTTTTACTCATATTCGGGTTGACCCAAAACACGAACGGACCCGACCCGAGTTGGCTCGGACCCGTACAGACCCGACCCGAGTTGACCCGGCCCAAATTGACACGAAACCTACTAACCCGAATTCAAATAGGGTCGGTTTCGGTAGAAATTTTTAACCTTGACTTGACCTTGATCCTTTGATTTAAGAAAACAACAAACCAAGAAAAAATAAAACAAAAACAACTAGAAAAAAAAGTTTATAAATTTTTTTCCCAAGTAAATTAAAATTATTCACTTTTTGAAGTCATTTTAATTTCCCTCATTTTGGCAATTCATGGAATTTTAATTCCCCCATTTGTGTTACCAAACACAATATTTGGAGGAAATTAAAATGCAAATGTCATGAATTCCCTCCAATATACCCCAACCAAATGGCACCTTAGCTAGACATTTTTTGATTTTCTGCTTAAAAAGGCATAAAATCAATTTTTCACAATAAAAGTTGATACATGTTTTTTTAAAGCATTTTAATGAAATTATATTTAACCTTTTAGGTAAAAGTTAAAAG
>BQNB010003431.1:32133-115019 GCA_026074375.1 Tanacetum coccineum
TATTTCTATTCAAAAGATAACGTTACGAATTCTTCTCATCAAAGTTGCACCAAAAGTAGCACCGCACCAAAAGTAGCACCGCCGCAACGCGCGGGTATATTCTCACTCGTTTATATCATGAGCCTATTTTTTATGGTATCTTTGTATGTGTAAAATTTGAAATGATCTTTTCATCAAAATCCTTTATATTGCCTACTTTTTTAAGATTTATATGCTGCACAAACTTGTGTCATGTAATCGATCTTTAAAGCTGGATGGGATAAGCATACCAAACTCACCTGACACGTTAGCGTTACATCAACTTTCTCTCTCCAAATAAAACTCACCTTACAACTCACTTTTCAACCGTAATAAAAACTCACCCTACAACTAAAACTCACCTTACTCACATTTTTTTAATTTAAATACTTTTATTCATAAACTAAAAACGTTAATATTTACGTAAACGTACGAAATTAATAAAAATGTTAACTAAATTTAAAACTTTTATTCATAAATGAAAAACATTACATAAATTTTAAAAACATACGTAACAACACAATTAAAACAGTGCATAGATTATTAGAAACAATACATAGCTTAAAAACGTAGACGCATGAAATTAATCTGATTCGTATTTCGAATTAGATTCCACCCCAAATTCCAACCTGAATAACTCATCTTCAGCTTGTTCTTTCTTAATTCTCTCATCCCACTCTTTTTCAGCTCTTGCTTATTCTTCCAATGTTTCTCTTAATACCTCTTCATCCTGAAGTAGTTGCTGATACTCTTTCTCAGTCAGAAATCCCTCAGTAATGGGAGATGTGGGTTGATGGGTATGTTGTTATGATGACGAACCACCCCTATGGGTTTTTGAGTTGGGGGATTGCTTCGGTTGGTTTTTCAGGTATCGGGGGATTGCTTTGGATAGTTTTCTTATCAGACATGGTGAGATTTTGAAATGTTGTTTGAATGTGTGAAAAAAAGTGATGAAAAGAGTTGGTATTTATAGGGGGAAATGAAAAGAGTTGGTATTTTCAGATAACCAAACATATTTACTCTCAATTTGTTTTTTATTTTTGCAGTCTTTCTATAAATAGCAAGATTCATCTCGTAATCTTTATCAGATTCTTGTTTCAAAAAAGTGTCGATCAAAGTACGGGTCTCTTGTGGAATGTCATTGCATTTCTCGTGTGCTTTTCTAAGATCGTTTTTAGCTGCGCTTGCATTGTCAAATTGCACGGCTAAATTCATCATCGCTTTCTGACGAACGCCATCTTCGTGAATTAGTTTTTGAACCAAAGCGTGGATTTCATCAACGGTGTGTGAAAGTGAACAAGCTATATCAATTTTTAAAAGTGAGTATAATTTAAAAGTGGATATAATTAAAGTTGTGTATAAAAATATATGAAGTAGTGTGTATTTTTAAGTAAAAATTAGGGTTTTTAAAAAAAATTAATTATAACGATTAGTTTTGAAAGGGGCCCCACCAAAATTAGAACTCACACTATGTGAGTTTCTCACATAGATGACTCACAATATTGCCCTAACTCACCGAGCTAGTGGGGTTTTGCAAAGTCACTTTTTGGGCGGGATAAAAAGTCGCGCGCGACTTTAAACTCACCTAGGTGAATTAGACATTATACTGTCCAGCCTAATAGCTTTCATATCTAACTAACTAACAGGATTTTAGATACGAGTCTCTCATGCTCATTGCATGAGACCCTCTCTAACAAGGTAATTCTTGATGAATGTAGTTAACGGGAAAAAAATTTGTCTACTATTTGTGAATAAAATCCACACATGCATCTTGCAAAGTTAAATATCCATGTGAACATAGACAATTACACATACTTGTGTTTGTGTATGACCTATGAAGTATGAACCTATCTCCTTAATGGGAAAAGAAATGATACCTTCTTTTCTGACCAAAATAAAAAGTGTCCAAAATCAACATAAATAAAAAACTTTCCAGCCCACGAAATGAAATCAAACAAAGTAGTTATGTCAAACTTTTTATTTTTCTTTTTGAGTTTTAGAATCTAGATCTTCCACTTTTTGGAAACATAAAATCATCAGATAATCTCATTATGTTTTCGCCTTTTGCACTTTTTACCAAACTACCCTTCAAATCTTATCCACTAAACACAGTCATGTTTTGATTCTTTTTCTCTTTGTAAAAAAGGATTTCAACGTGGACATCACCTGCTTCTTATGGAATGTCATCATGGCAGCTCTTGTTATAAAATCATCATATAACTCATTGACTTCTTTAAAACTTAAAAGAATTATTGCATCATATCGGTAACTTTTTGTTTGATCAAATATAATTACAAACTTTACGTCATGACGTTTATAATATACAGGGTAATAATTTAGGTTAAAATCTCCAACCTTGTCTTAAACAATTACACCACCTGGTTTAGTTCATACATGACCTATGAGTCAGGATATATTCATATGACGTACACTATTGCTTAATCCTTCATTAGTTAATGATGATAAATTTTTTTATAAAAAATGATGTTGATGCCATGCCATAAGAGCAAACGGTGCCATCACATGTCCCCGGCGTCATTCCAATGAGGCAAGCCTTTTGGCGTCGCCGTTTTAATGCTACGACACCGGCCCCAGCGTTATTTCCCCAAGTGAGTAAAATTGGCTTAGCGCCAAAGCCGGTTTCTTTTTATTTTTTAATTGGCTTTTCTGTTTTAATTAAGTATGATGGGTCGCAAAATAGTGTTTTGGCTTAAGTAATGAGTGATGGTGTATTTTGGTGTGTGAATGTAATATGAGGAATGTTGATGTGTCATTGAGGTACCGAAACCACTTGAGTCATGACACCGTGTGCTAACAATAATAAAAAATTTATTTAATTTGAAAAAAAATAACTTGAAGCGATTGGTAATTTGTTGGTGATAATAAGCAACAATCAGTCACCATACTAGCTTCTAGCCTACTTGCTAGATAAAGTTTACGATATGAAATCAAACATAACTACTAAGCTAGTCACAATACTAACTCGGACCTTACTTGCTAGATAAAATTAGTTACCATATAAAACCACATATAGCTAGTCACCATAATAACTCCGACCTACTTGCTAGATAAAAGTTACTAAGTGAAATTAAAACGTAGCTCGTCACTATGCTAACTTGGACCTCACTTGCTAGATACAAATTATAAATTTATACAAAAGGCAGCAACGCCTAATAAACGCGCGTCTTTAAGATCGGGTCGACCCACCGGAAACATCGCCGGAATCCGCCGGTTAATCCGCCCCGACCCATTGGTTTTAATAATACATCTTTGCACTTAATTCTGTGTGCTGTCTCTCACCTTATCTCTCACTTCCACCCGATCCATCAACCCACGTAATACATTCACGTAGGGGTTACGTGTTTACACCCAACAAAAACACATACCTCTTCTCTAAAACAGATCTCAACACACATCTATCTTAATTTTTTTTCTCTCTCTCTAAAAACAATTCTTACCGATCTTTGTTGCTCTCTCTCTCTCTCTCTCTAAAAGAAGATGAGGTTTCTGGTGTGTTCTATCTAATGGTGTGCTGGTGGTTTCGATGATACAATTGTTGTTGCTATCTAATGGCATTAGTTTTAATTGTGGTGGTGGTGGTTGCGGTGGCACAATTATGGTTGCCTATTGTGTTTGCTTATTATTTTTTTTGGCGTTATTAACCTTGCAAAAAAGAAGGTATATGTTTTCTTGTCTGATTTCATGATCTTTATGGTTAATTGAAACCTGCCTTTGTTCTGTCTGTTTAAAATTATGATTTATGGTTCGGGCTTGCTTATATTGTCGGCTTATGCTCCTTCGATGCCACTGCTCTTTTCGTTGCCCCTATCATGGCGTGCGACGATACGACGGTTGTGTGACGATGGTGATAGGCTCATTGGCTGCATAATAAGCCGACTGATAGCATATGAATTGTTACACTTTGGCAAGCGTGTAATTTGGCCATTGTGTACTTCAACGTAAAAATAAAAAAATCCACTTATTTTGCAACTAAAATCAAGCCGTATCTTGGCGGGGCAACACGAGAACGTGTTTGCAGCCATGTCAGGTCGAAGCCCCTTTCACCTAGTTTGGTTCGATGTTGCGCGACAAGCTTATATTAAGATTTATGGTTTGGGCTTGCTTATGCTTTTGGGTTTTGGCTTGCACATGTTTTGTGCCCATGTTTGAGCTGTCAGAAAATAAAAAATAGATGTCGCTTATAACTGTATCAAGTATGCTCATGCCATTTTGAAGCGGTTTGTTTGGGGTTGCTTATGATTTTAACTTTTGGCTTGCATATGTTTTGTGCTCATGTTTGAGCGCCGCGCACATAAAAAACTGGATATCGATTATAATATCTTTCGTTGCCGTTGTTCATGGCATGCGACGAGAGCAAGAAAGATTAACAAAGGCGTGTGTTGAGATCTGTTTTTAGATAGAGAAGAGGTCTGTGGTACTTCATGGTGTTGGGCATTTGTTGGCGATGATGACATCTATTACTAATGGCGCGTTGTTTCATGGTGTACCTAGACTGGCTAGGCAGCCACGTCATACCAGTGGCTGCAGCCGTTTTGGCTCCCTGAATACATCGTATTTCTTTGTCTGAGCCTTGTTTTAGTCTCAAAAAAAATCGTGCTGCTCTTCTTTGCAATTCAAAAACTCGAGTGTTTCAAATTAGGCGTCAAACAGGTTAGTTTCGACTTATGTTAAATTAGGCTTGAATGGGGCCAAGGCAAATTATCATGCTGATGTCATGTATGATTGCAGTTGCACGGAGAGCAAGTTTCTTTCAAGAATCTTAGGTATTGTATATGTTTTTTACATGGTGTTTTGATTGTATTCAAATATTTTTTTAATAGATCAATATTTGATGGTATGTTTTTATGGTGATGTGGCTATGGTTTGCATATTTACGTTTGGGTCTCTTTTACATATTTAAGTTTGTTAAACGTTTGATTTCTTTATTCAGGATAGCCGAAGGAGGGTGTATTGGGTTGCTAAAATTCGCTTTTACCAATGTTGGAATACATACGGTAAGTTTTTTCTCATTTAGTTATGCGTTTTTCGATTTATGTAATTATAAGCCAATTATTGGGTCTAGATATGGTGCTTTTTTAGCTTGCAGTTTGGTATGTGGAAGTTGCGTACTCGGCTTGCCGCCTCGGTGTGGTGTCAGATCCAAGACATAAGAGAGTGTTAAAAATTCTATTGTTGAGAAAAAAGCCGAAAAGCAGAAAGAATTGGACTCCAAGAATTCCAAGGTTAACTTTCCAATCCAAGGTTAACTTTCCAACCCAAGTATTAATTCTTTAATCTTTCGTTTTAAATTCAATATGTTTTGTTAGTCCTGACTTCTGAGGTTATTTTCAGTTATGAATAAATAGGGCAGTAATTGTGGATATAATCAAGGTGGTATGCTGCAAGTAAGCGCTTGCAAGTATCAACCAGGTGATGGTATGGGTTTCCAACTATTGTTATGTTGTTAAGAAGATCAGTTGTTGTCACACCCCGACAATAGCAAAAACTCGAGAGTGCAACATAATGATCAATCATAACACAAGATACAATATAGAGAAAAACTACAATGCATAAACTTCAAGTGTTACGAAGACCATCAACCTCGAACAAACCTCGAGTGATGTCCTAAATCATAACCAAATCCATAATCTCTTACAATTCCAATTGCCCATACAGGGGTCCAAATCCAAATTTAAACCAGAACTTCCAAGTACTAAGAACCAAACAAATAAATAAGCAAGGCTTCACATGAAAAATCCACACGGGATACTCCTAAGCCTGCTATCACATATCACCAACCTATTTATCTTTCACTTCATCTGAAAATGATACTAAAAAACGTCAACAGTAATGTTGGTAAGCTCGTAGGTTTGACCTTAAACCAAAATTTGTGCCAATATCTCAAAACAGTAGACAATAGTGCAATATGACAGTGAATATATGCAAATCACCCATGACTTAGCATCCCCGCTAATCATGTAACACGATTGGTATGTGCTTAAATACATATACCTTTTACCTAATAAAATGAGCCTAAATGACCAAAAAACGGATATAAAATGCTATGAATATGCTTGTTTTGCTTTATGTACTGTGCAGGTACCGAATATCAACAAAAAGGACATAATCAAAGGCAAAACGAACAAAACCGAGCACGGGAATAGAAAGAGCGTGAGAATTTGAAGCCGAAGGCGTGTACATTCTTAATGGGCCAACCCGTTCCTATTTTATTGGGCCGGGTCAACCCATTAACATGTTACCTATAAAAACCTAAGCCTAAATCCAATAAATAAACTAAGTCCAAATTATCAAATCCAATCCATTTACCTTTAAAACTGTCCTGGCCCAAGTTATAATCAAAACCCAAGTCCATCTAGCCCAATTCAAAGTCAAAACAAGTTATAACCGGGTCAACTTTACTGTATATCTTTTTCATTCTTCCCTCCCTCCCATTTACGGCAACAACGCACACATGGTTAATCCTCCATTTAACCACTCGCCCCTAAGTTTCTAGAAGCTAACATCCTCCTGACACGTCTGACATTCACTAAGCCACGCTGGCGATCCTCAAGCCTCCCATTGGCTATTATACGTAGAGAAAGATCAACGGTTCAGATTGGTGGATTAGGAATCAAGGGTTGGGATGACAGCTTGGGAATGCTCCTAGAGGTTCTGGATCCTTCCCCTCCTCTCTATAAATAGAGAAGCTTAATCACACAGAGAGGCATCTAGTTTAGGAGTAGAGTAGTGTAGTTTAGGAGTAGAATAGGTTTATTTTCAGCTTATTTTGCTTATTGTATTTTAAACAGCTTTGTAATCACTTTATTATTAATAAAATTCCTTTTTCAGCTTAATTGTCTCTTAAAATCTTGTTTTCTCTTATACTTGTTACTCAAAATGTGTTTTAAATAAGCTCAAATTACCTTTCTAGCTGTTGCTTATGCAATTAAGCTCCCTAAAGCTTAACTGCATAAGCTGGTTTACTCGAATTTACCTAAGTATCTTGAATAAGCCATTTGGAAGATAAGCCAGATCTGGAAGGGCTTATAGGGCTTATTCTGAGCTTATTTTATAAGCTAGCTTATAGATAAGCTCTAAATGAGCATTTATGATCCTTGTTTGAGCTAGGATCAAGGTACACTTTCTCTTTTACTTTATATTTAGCTTAAATAATTTTATGTTTTTCATTCTGCTTAATCTGTGCTTATTATTACTTATATATGCTTATTCTGTTTAAAGATAGCTTAATATGTCTATTGTTTAGTTTAAATTAGTTTACTTTAGATTTTAAGTGAATCTGTCATGTTTTTAGTTAAATCTGCTTATTAGAGTAGCTTATTTTCTCATGCTTATTTTTCTAAAGAAATTGCTTATATGTCCTTAATATGGTTAGTGCTTCATCTGTTAAAGCTTATTGTAATATGTTTTAGCTTAAAATGAGTTTTCTAAGTTTTAAAGGGGTGTTTGGCACAAGCAGTCTTAACATAGTTAAGACTGCTTGGGTAGCTTTTAGGGATTAAGTCAGTTTCAATAAGCTTTTGTTAAGTCTTGATAATAGTTTACTAAGGGTTGAATAAGCTTTGTTAAGTTTTATAGTGTGTTTTATCAAATCCTTTAGTCTGCTAGTTCTAGGTTTTTCTAAACAACTTATTTGTTGAATTTTCTTAAGAAGCCTAATTGAGTTGTGTTTTAGGATAAAAATGAATCTCATTTGCATGAATAGGCATCTGTTTTAAGTTGTTAAATTTTGAGATAACCTGTTAAGTTTCTGAATCAAAAACCATTCAAGTTCATGTTTAAAAAGTCCTTATGTACAGATCATTTGAGGATCATTGCCTAGCTTAGACTAGGTAAATTTTTGCTTCATTTAGCTTATTAATATGTGTTCTTAATCTGTTTAGGTTTTTAGCTTTTTAGTTTGCTTATTAAGTCTTAGTTTTTAAGTTTCAAAGAGTCTCTTAAAATCCAATAAAGCCAAAAATAAGAGTTAAGACTGTCATTTTTTAATGTTTTTTCTAGCTTATTTTCTAATTTAATTTTCCTAATTCCAGCTTATTAGTGTAGTTTGAGTCATAGTCTAAATCTGTTTTAGCTTTGAGTTTTAAATATTGCTTATTAAGTCTAATTTTCAAGCTATAATATGAGCCATTTTCTTAAAAAGCCAAAAAGAGCAAATAGACTAATCTGTCAAATTCAGCTGTCTTTTCTAGCTTATTTCCTTAGGTACTTTGCTTAACTATAGCTTATTGGTCCTATATGCTTATTGAGTCTAGGCTTTAATCTGTTTTTAGCTTATTTAGTTTTCTTTTAGCTTATTTAATTTAAAAAGTCAAAACAGTCTTAACTAGAGCTTAACAGTTTTAAGTTAAAACTGTCAACTTTAGTTAAGTTTTTTCTAGCTTATTTTCAAGTTTTGTCAAAAGCCCCTTTATTAAAGTTTCTTAAATTTGCTCATTTTATAGCTTTTTCAAAAAGAAAATGAAAAATAAAAATGTTTTGCAAAAAGGTAGGTCACAGGACTCGAACCTGTGACCTCCCCTTTAACACACAAAGCCTTAATCATCCTGCCCTTGGGACTTTTTTATTTATCCTTTGCACCATTTAATTCTTATACTCTCTTTTAGTTTAGCTTATTTTAGCTTTTTAATTTTTAACAGCTTATTAGAATCTGCTTATTGTTTATTTTTATATAAACCTCCTTTTTAGCTTATAAATTTTCTCAAATTTTTAGGATTTAGTTTAATAT
Source organism: Tanacetum coccineum (assembly GCA_026074375.1). NCBI lineage: Eukaryota > Viridiplantae > Streptophyta > Magnoliopsida > Asterales > Asteraceae > Tanacetum > Tanacetum coccineum. The sequence goes on from BQNB010003431.1 coordinate 40,898, forward strand.
TTTTAATTCCATTTTTAGTAATATTTAGTTTTAAAAATAGTTTTAAATAGTTTAAAAATACAAAAAAAATTATGTTCTTCAAAAATTAGTTTAATACATTGTAGTTTGAGAAATTTGCATTCTGAGTTTTAAGAGTTTAATTTTATCGTTTTTGGTTAATTAATTGTGTTTGGTTACTAATTGTTATGATTTTTAAAATTGCTTTGATTTTTAGTTTAGCTTGCCTTTATGTGCTTTCCCTTTGCGTTATTAGATTAGAAACCAAAACCAAAACTTAAATGACAATCAAGCTCGATTTACAACATGAACGTAGATTTCCATTCACCTCTCACCGAGGAGAACGATACCCGTGTTGATTACTTATTATTCTTTCCTAAGAATAATTTGTATGATACTTTGCTTATGTATATGTATTTTATCATATTATTATTAAGAGGGATTTTTGTGAGAATATCAAAGACCTAGCATTCCCACTAGTCGATCACCATGCCCTAGCATCCCCGCTAGTCATGAAAATAGCATATACCAATGCTCTTGGAGTCGCAACTCCGATATGTCACTTACGCACCTAAAGGGCCTACCAGCTGGAGCACTATATTAGAGCAGGACCACACTAGACATAGCAAATCCTTGCCAATCGCCCTTGCCAAGCATCGCAATGCATGCAAGTAAAAGCACAACCATTGACATGCCAAACACAGTACATGCAAGTAAAATTACATCACATATATTCACATAGCAATCATAAGCACATAATTGTCCCAAAAACAAAACCACGTTTCGCACAGTTCAGAAAAACAGTTCAAAACACATTTGAGTATCATTTCCCCCAACGAAAAAACAGTAGAAAAAGGGGCTACGATAACTCACCTCAAGCAAGTCTTTAGCAACCAAATCCTAATCACACAAGCAAATGCAACGACTTCCGTACACGACCTAGTCCAGTTAATGTCCCATTTTAATCATTCATTTCCAAAGCAGTTTTCAGATTTGATGCACAGGGGTCAAATGCTTGTTGTACGGTTATCTTAAACATTTTAGTGGTGTGATGGTTGACGACTTAACTCCAAAAGTACTATATCAAACCCATATCTTAATACAATATACTTATACTATTTACGTAAAATAGTTAAGTAATATAAGTAAATATTTATAATAATTAATTATAAATATATTTCGATAAGTCCATTCGGTACACTTAGTTACCTTAAATATATCGTTTATATTATACGAAATGAAACGTTTATGTTCGCTAAACATTTTAGAAAAGTTTCGGGAAAAATTATATTTTTCGTCTTTTAGTCGACTTATTAAAATAATAAAATAATAATATTTTATTATTAAAAATAAGATTCACGTTTTAAGTAAAAATTCTAAGTGTAAACTTTTACGAAATTTCGGCACGACCCGTACGTTTATATGACGTTTCCCAAGGTTTTTAAACCTTATTTTCAAACAATTCCCAACATTTCGACACTTTCCGACCGAATTCCAAAAATTACTTTTCACAACGCTTACCAAAATCCTTTCTCGAAACGACTTTTAATATAACATCACAAGTATATTTCACCTCCCAAAAGTTCGTCAAAATTCCCAAAACAACTAGTTAACTCTTATTGGACTTTAAGGCCCAACAAGGGTCCATTAAGGTCATTACATATCCAAAACACGTTTTAAGCCTAAAATCAAAGCCCATTAGTATATATAAGCTAGTTCGATAAGTAGGAAAATAACCCGGACCATATTAAGCCAACAAATAAGCCACGACTTATTTGTGCTTAATGGGTTGTGAGCCCAAAAGCTCCAAAAACTAGTCCACAAGCTTAAAAATAAGCTAATAAGCTAAGATATATATTCGGTTAGCACCGTAAGAAATAAAAATAGTCCACGAGTATACGTCATACCACGAAAATAATCAAAATCACCTCCCTTGTGATTCCAAAATAAGCCGAGAGCATATAAGTTCAAAATAAGCCACGAAAAGCCCACAAAATAAGCTATACAAACTATTATACAAAATAAGCTATCGAGCAATATTTGTTTTTCAACCATCACGACCACAATATCAAAACTATCAAAACTTTATCCTTGTTTCATTTTATTCGAACCCTAAACGCAACCTATATGCCCATTTATAAACTTTTCGCTTTCTATTTTAAACGATCGGGTCGTACAACTAACATCTATGCATCACTAGCAACCCAAAAGGACAAGTAAAATTTAAATTTAAAAGACTTACAAAATGGTCTTCAAAATAAATTTCGACGCGAACCGGACAACCCAAATGTTGTTTAAATGCTAACCCGTGCACTAGAATCAACCCGGAATATCACGTTCTTGATCAAAGTTGAAAATTTTATGGTGTTTGGTTGTGGTGTTTGGTGGCGAACGAATACACACACACACACTAGTGTGTGTGTTTTTGAAAATGAAAAGGAAGAATGAATGAGAATGTTTGGTAAATGGGAATATATTTGTACAAATAGGGAACAACCTAGCTAAAAAATAGTACCCTTGTCTCCTAATGGACTTGAACCCACACGTAGGAATCCTAGGGGTTCATCTCCTTCCTTTTTGTGTCGGGTTCATTTAAAACTCGTAAAAGTGGATCGTAAATTATTTTCCAAAGTTAATTAGCATTTTTATTCGCCTTAAAAATACTTTTCCATTAACCTAGAGTATTTACACGATATAATTACACTTTATACTTTCCAAAAATTCATTTGGACATTAACCGGCGTGTCGGGACTCGTTTTTTCGGCATTTCTCAAAATTCACAGGTCAACCACCTGGAACATAAATAACACAATAATAACCTCTAAAAAGGATTATTACTCACAATAAACCATAAATTACCACAATTCTCATAGAATCACCTCCGTCAACACGGTATAATTTCTGAATAAACTGACAAATGTCAAATTGTCAATGGACTAAAAATGAAATATTCAGAACACAAAAAGGGCAAATGTTACATTATACTCTCCTTAAAAGAATTTTGACCCCGAAATTAAACTACTATCATCACTAAACAAATGCGGGTACTTAAGCTTCATCTGATCTTCACGTTCTCATTTGAATTCAGGACCACGTTTTGAATTCCACTGAACCTTGACGATGGCAATCCTACTACGCTTCAGCTTCTTGAACTCTCTTTCCAAAATTTCCACAGGCTTTTCCACAAAATTCAACTTGGCATCAACTTGGATCTCATCCAAGGGCACTTGCAGTGTTGGATCAGCCAAACACTTTTTAAGGTTCGACACGTGGAACGTGTCATAAACACCATCTAATTCTTCAGGCAAATCTAACCTGTAGGCAACGGGGCCTACTTTCTCAATAATCTCAAAAGGTCCAACAAATCTAGGTGCTAGTTTGCATTTTTTCCTAAAGTGTACCACACCTTTCCAATGTGACACTTTGAGTAAAACATAGTCACCTACACTAAACTCTAGAGGCTTCATCCTCTTATCAGCATAACTTTTCTGACGATCACGTGCAGCCTTAAGTCTATCCTTAATCTGCGAGATCTTCTCAGTAGTCTTCTGTACCAACTCGGGTCCTATCAACTGACCTTCTTCAACCTCAGCCCACATAATTGGCGAACAACACTTTCTACCATACAATGCCTCAAACAGAGCACATCTCACACTAGAATGATAACTATTGTTATACGGAAACTCAACCACCGAAAGATGAACATCCTAAATTTCCCCGAAGTCCAGGACGCATGCTCTAAGCATGTCTTCTAAAGTCTAAATAGTACGCTCACTCTGGCCATCGGTCTGAGGGTGGTAAGCCGTACTCATGTCCAACCAGGTTCCTAATGCTTCTTGCATTGACTGCCAAAACCTTGATGTGAAACGACTATCACGATCCGATATGATCGAGATCGGCACACCATGTCTAGCAACTATCTTATTCAAATACAATCACGCATAGGTAGAAAATAAGCAGACTTAGTCAATCGGTCCACAATGACCTAGAGTGTGTCATGCCTACTACTAGTTCTAAGCAACTTAGTCACAAAATCCATAGCTATCCTTTCCCATTTCCACTCGGGAATCTCAAATTGCTGCAGGAAGCCAGATGCCCTCTGATGTTCAGCATTAACCTTCAAACAAGTCAAACACTTACTTACATACACAGCTATGTCCTTCTTCATATCGGACTACCAATACCTATCTCTAAGGTCATAATACATCTTATCAGCTCTTGGGTGTAAGAAGTACTTCGACTTATGGGCTTCGTCCATTATCAGGGTTCTCACATCACCCTTCAAAGGCACCCATATTCGATCCAGGTAGTACAAAATCCCATCACTTCTCTGTTATATCATCTCGTCCAAACCTTTCTGCAATCCTGCAGACTCATCCACGGCCTCCTTCTGAGCCGCTAGTATCCTATCTTTGATACTCGACTGAAGGGTCATATTCATAGCTCTAACTCTCTTAGGCTTTACTATTTCTTTCCTACTTAGGGCATCAACCACCACATTCGCCTTACAAGGATGGTAGCGAATCTCACAGTCATAATCACTAAACAACTTTATCCAGCGACGCTATCGCATATTCAACTCTTTCTGACTAAAGATATGCTGAAGACTTTTATGATCCGTATAGAAGACACTCTTTGTCTCATACAGATAATGTCTCCAAATCTTAAGGGCAAACACAACTGTTCCCAGTTCCAAATCATGGGTCGTATAATTCTTTTCATGAATCTTTAACTGCCTAGACTCATATGCTATCACTTTACCTCTCTGCATCAACACGCAGCCTAGTCCTAACCCAAACGCATCACAATATACCACAAAGTCTTCCGGTCCATCGGCGAAAGCTAGAACAGGCGCATTACACAACTTATCCTTTAAAGTTTAAAATGCCAATTCTTGTTCCTTACCCCAATCGAAAGTCTTACACTTTTGAGTCAAGATAGTAAGAGACTTAGCTATCTTAGAAAAGTTCTCAATGAACCTACGGTAATATCCAGCCAATCCTAAGAATGAACGAACCTCAGACAGAGTTCTAGGGGCTTTCCAATTCTTAACAGCTTCAATCTTACTAGGGTCTACATGAATCTCATTACCATTTATCACATGCCCAAGAAATTGCACTTCTCTTAGCCAGAATTCACACTTAAAAAACTTAGCATACAGTTTCTTCTTCCTGAGCAGTTCCAAGACTAACCTTAAGTGTTCTATATGCTCCTCGCGAGTCTTAGAGTAGATTAAGATATCGTCTATAAACATTATCACAAACTTATCAAGATAAGGCCTACAAACTTTGTTCATCAAATCCATGAATACCGTTGGTGCGTTAGTCAGACCAAAGGGCATTACTGTGAACTCAAAATGTCCATAACGAGTTCTAAACGCAGTCTTTGGAATGTCATCCTCATGCACTCTTAGCTGATGCTATCCAGACCTAACATCTATCTTTGGGAAAAACTACGACCCTTGTAGTTGGTCAAATAGATCATCAATCCTAGGAAGCGGATAACGATTCTTAACAGTCAACTTGTTCAATTCTCTATAGTCAATACACATCCTAAAAGAACCATCTTTCTTTCTCACAAACAATATCGGTGATCCCCAGGCCCCCCCCCCCCCCCCCCCCCCCCCCCCCCCCCCCCCCCCCCCCCTCCCCCCCCCCCATCTGCTTGGTCGAATAAAACCTTTGTCTTGGAGTTCCTTGAGTTGTCCTGACAACTCCTCCAATTCAGAAGGTGCCAAACGATAGGGAGACTTCGCAATCAGTACAGCTCCAGGGATTAACTCAATTTCCCGGAGAAGTGGTAATTCTGATAAATCATCCGGAAATACCTCGAAAAAAATCTATAACCACAACAATCTCTTCTTGTTTCTTATCTCTAGTCTCAACACTCATCAAAAGTCTCGCTTTCTCTTCCGGTCTTTCTCCTAATACTCTAAGCACCTTGCCATCTAGTAGTGATATCCTGACTACTTTCTTATGACAATTTTTTTCAGCCTTGTGATTAGACAACCAATCCATACCTATAATCACATAAAAACTCTCATGCCCGAATGGTATCAAATCAATGTCAAAGACATCCTCGATTTCTAGTTTACAACCCTTAATAAACTTATCAATCTCTACTAGCTGCTTACTAGCTATCTCAATCTTATATCTGAAACCTAATTAAGTGGGCTCTATGCCTAACAGAGGTATAAAAATAGTGGAAACAAAGCTATAGTCGGCACTAGAGTCAAATAAGGTAGTGGCAAAATGATTGTTTAAAGTAAACGGACCCGTCATAATGTTTGGATCCTAGCGAGCTTCCTCTGCTCCCAACATGAATGCCCTACCCTAGCTTGGTTCCCTTGGTTTCCACGACCATGACCCCCGTTATTAGAAACAACTTGGTTTGGACGGTTTCCTCCCGGTCATTGTGCTCTATTCAATCTAGGACATGTCGGTTTGAGATGGTCGGTACTCCCACATTCATAACATGCTCCACGAGCAGGTGCTGGGTTCCTTACATTTATCGGGTTTGCATTCCTAGGCACAACTCTGCAATCCTTTGCAAAATGACCCGGACGGTTACATTTGAAGCATGTGCGACAAGGCCCTCCGGGTGCATGGTAGGAGTTGCAAGTGGTACACTTGGGCCAAGCACCTGTATTTTCTCTTCCTACAGGGTTTGCGGTTGTAGCAAAAGCATTTCCAGTCTTAGTCCTCTTATTATTATCCCTATCATTCTTATCCTTGCTAGGTTCCCTCACATTTCTTTTTTTCTCAACCTTCTTAATTGATTTATTACTAACAGCCTCATCGGTCAGTGCACCAGAAATCTGCACAGCCTTCTGCATAGTCTTTGGCTCCGTTGCTGCCATCATCCCACAGATCTGTGGAGCAAGGCCATACACGTATCTCTTAATCTTCCTACTTTCTGGGGTCATTAAATGGGGAACTAATCTAGCCAGCTCATGGAATATGTCAGTATAAGCCGCATGGCCAGCCCCGACCATAACATGATTCCACAGCTCAGTTTCCAACTTTTTCATCTCATGACTAGGACAAAACTCCTCTATCATCATAAACTTAAAGTCATTCCATGACATACTAATAGCAACTTTCTTGCTTAGCGTGCGGATCTGAAAGTTCCACCACGTTAAAGCCTTACTCACAAATGAACTAGCAGTGTATTTCACGTTTTAGGTCAATATTACAACTACTCATATCTTGCACGGACTCCATTTTTTCAATCCATCGAGTAAGAACTAAAGCGTGAGGCGTGGCTTCTACGTTACGAAATGGACCAAGGCGTCGACTCTAGGCGTGGCGCGAGATGAGGTGTGAAAAGGCGCGATAAGGCAAGCAAAGGCGTGAGGCGTGACGGTTTTTTTTAATTCAACTCTGAAATAAGGCTTAATTATGCCGCCACGCCACGCCTGACGCTATTTAAAACCTAATGTTGAGACAAAATTTGAAAGTTTATTATGCATATCGATAATAAATATAGTACGTCATGCATTTCGGTAAACCAGAGCTACCGTGTTATGTATTTTTGACTTTTCTCTTCTTATACTAATTTTCTATATCTTCAATAACTCTTAATTTGTCATTGTGCTTTTTGTTTGATAATTAAATGTTTTATTAATCAAATGAGCCGAAAAACTAATACTAAGAAAAAAAGTAAAATGTACCGGTTTGAGCTACCCGTGTTGGTATATATAACTTTATCGAAACGAAGGGTTGCCAAGAACGTATATAACAACGTGGCATTATAGAATTGACACGGTGTCTTTGTTTAAATGTCTATATCAAGAGAGCTAGGTGCAATGAGATATATCAATAACTGTTATTAGCGTGTCACCTCAACTTACACCTAATAACAACACAATAACTAAAATAACTGTTATTGATATATTTAGGTCCGACTATAACATACAACCAAAAATACCCTATTTGATAATAAAAAAATAATAATAAATGCAAACAGCGGTTGTTAAAGGAACGATGAGAAGAGATGGTGCAATACGGCAACTCTGTAGGTTGAAGAAAACCGAACGGCACGCCGTTAGGTCAGTGTATCGGGGTCTCTGATGCAAACGTGAAAACCCGAAATAGTACAGTTAATGTAGGCATGTAGCGAATCACGACAATACCCCATTGGTCCACATGTTGTATGTCTAATTATTTAAGAATGAAGATTCTCTCAAGTTGATCTCAACATGATAGATTATGTTAGCTTTATTGTGAGATTAAATAAATAAACTAACTCTTTAAATTTCATTAAAAAAAACTTTTATACATTTATTTTAATTGTGACTGGTCAACATAATCTATCAGGTTACCTTCAACTTGAGAGGATCATAATCTTTTATTTAATCACTAAAAAGGTTAAATCTCGAGATTTACACAGCTTGACATGTCATGCATGTATTCATCGGTCATGTAACATATAAACTTTATTTATAAGTCAATTATTGGGACAATTTCATATTTTCCTAACTTAACCACCATAATTCTATATTTATCCAACACATGTTTTAAGGATAATGATTTGTATGCCTAATTAATGAACCTAAAAATAGACCTACAAATGTGATTGGTGGAAGTTATGAATTGATTGGTGAAGATGATGAGAGAGAAATGAGTGTATTAGACTTGTCAAATTGTGAATGGAGTAGGCATACTTGTAGGTCTAGTTGATAGGCTTATTTATCATTACTCCATGTTTTAAATGCATTGTACTTGTGCACTAAAAACTTATATTTTGTTGTCATCGTTGTTTGTCAAATACACGATCCAATAACACGTTTTTTAAGTAGTTTTTTTTTTTGAACGGCAAAGATGGAATATATATAAAAAAAAGAGACTAGCAAGACGCTAGAAACTTAAAGTACAATAGAGTCAACAAAGAGAAATACATAACATCAAAAAATGGTAAAATCCCGAGACTTTAACTGCGAGGGAATCAAAAGGGATGAAAAAACTTTTGACACGAAGGCCGACGGATCGGTTTTCACTTCGGCAAAAGAAAAACCCCCCATCCCGGAGGCCGAGCCACCGGTTTTCACTTCGGGATGGATTTTGATGAAACCCCAAACAAGTCCCGAGAGAATGAAGAAAAGAAGAACCATCCTCAAAACCGACGAAGATGCCAAACGAAAAAACCTTGGCGTACAGGTACGCCAACCCAGCGAACTTGAACGCCAGCTTCAGGAAAAAACCAAAAGCAGCTCTAACCATTGCCATTACGCGTGATCGAAAGGGGATACATAAGCCAGTCATTCCAAGATAACTTCATATGGTCCCTATTGTGAAGCCACGAAAATGAAGAGAAACGAACATTATCGAATAGATCACTTTTCCTCAACGGTTGAGAGCTAAACGTGACGCTATTTCGGTATCTCCAAAGCCACCAAAGAACCGAAGTAGTAATAACATAGAACCTGTGTTTTTTCTCTTTAGAAGCATGCCAAGAGATGATCCAATCATTGAAAGAATCCCAAGAAGAAGCTTGAAAAAGAGGAATATCACACCATCTAAAAACGAGCTTCCACATATCGGTAGCAATGTCGCATTCGAAGAAAACATGATTAGCAGATTCAACATTGGCATTGCAAGAAGGACAAGAGATGGCCGGAATATCCATACCACGCGAAGAGAGATTCAATCTATGAGGGAGTCGGTCCAAGGAAAGCCTCCACATAAACACATTGACCTTCCGGGGGATAGATTTATCCCAAGTAGTAGTATGAGCAAGAGTGGGAAGGATATTTTGGTCAATCCTATAACGAGCATCCTTAACGGTAAAAGTACCATTAGGACCAAGACTCCAAGTACAAGTATCTTCATTGACATCAATATTTAGTTGACCAATCTTCATTTAACATGTCACATAAATAGGCAAGATTTCTAACACCAAGATTGGTCCGAGACCAATTCCAAGACCATTGCCCATTATTAAATACGGTCAATGATAAGATACATCTTTGTCTTGATCAAGCTGTTAGAGCCGATTAGTACCTTGTAAAAGATGAGTCTCGCCTACCCAATTTCTTTCCCCAAAAATCGTATAACGAGTGCCCCAACCTGCTTTAAAACGAAAAGTGTTCGATAAAAATACCTACGAGTGAAGAAAATTGGAGGTTCCAACAATGTTAGCCCAAATGCCCTTGAAGCTACAACCATTTGTATCGAAACCTCCTTCTTGACCATGATAAGCTTTGATGACCTGAACCCAAAGGGCGTTTGGGGAAGAAATGTACCGCCAACGCCAATTTTGAAGAAGAGCAAGGTTTTGAAAGCTTAAGACTATGCCAATGTTTAACCTCCTTATCGAAAGATTAAGAATAATTGCCATTTGACCCAAGCCATTTTGTTTTTATCTTTATTACCACCCCAAAAAAAATTAGCCCGAATTCTTTCCAGGTCTTGAAGGACCGATTCGGGTGCTCTGAAAATCGATAGATAGTAGATACCAAGACTACCAAGCACAGACTTGATAAGAGTCAGACGACCCCCAATCGACAATAGATTAGCTTTCCAAGAGGAAAGCTCATATGACAAAACGATAGACAAGCGGACTTCCAGCTAGCAATAGACATCATAATTGGAACCAATGGGGAGACCAAGGTATTGAAAGGGACTCACCAGCCATACACCAGCATTGGCTACCATACTTAAAAACTTCATCTTTATTAACCCCTAATACCAAAATATTAACTTGTGAATATTAATCTAGAACCGAGCTAATAAAAACATGGAGAACACGAATATATTATCCATGTCTTTAGCATTCCCATCTGTAGTAATGATCACATCATCTGCATAGAAAAGAAGAAAACAGTGATAGTCAGAATTCTTAATATTAACACCGTAAATCAAACCATTTCCCCCTGCTTTCCTCAAAAGCATTTCATGGAGACCTTCCATAACAAGATGAAAAGGAAAGGAGATAGAGGATCCCTTGCCTAAGACACACGCCTTTAATAGAAAACTCAGATGTAGTGCCTAAACCATTAATACAGAAATAAGAATCTCTCGACAAGAATGAGACAAGCTTTAATCCAAGAGCACCATTTATTACCAAATCCAAATTGGAAATCATTCTCATATACTAATGAGTAATGTCTATCCAAATTTACATTTTTTACACCACACTTTCACTTTTTTTTTCCAATGTCGAAGTCACACTCCAACATTTGAATTATTAAAGTTTGTAACATACCTGGGTGTGATTGGTTTGAGTTGAAGCAAAGTACGACTATTTTGAAATTCAACTAAGCAACATCATTGCACATGTTGTCACCATGTTTGTGCCCTTCAAATCCCCAACATTTCTAATCAACATAACCCACATCACACATTCTCCCTGTGTATCTTTACTGTGCAACATAGATTTTAGGTGTTCGGATTGTGTTGTAGAGATGGCCGCAATAGATATCCATTTGTAAGGCTACCCACTACGGGCCGGACGACCGACTCGGTCGCCATCGGTCGGCGTCGGTCGCCCCCGTAGTGGTGACTCGGTTGTCGCTTAGGTCGCCGGAGACCGTTACACCAGTTGGTCGTCCTCACGACAAATCTCGACCGAAAGAAATAGGAATAAAAATTGTTATATTTTTCAACTTTTAATAAATAAAAAAACTTTTTATCTTTAAAATTTCAAACCCTTTAACACTATAAATATCCACTTATTTTACCATTTTATACACATTTATATACACTTTCATCCACTTTTTTAAATGGCTTGTTCGCTACCACATACCGACTTTGAAGTCGAAGCTTTGGTTCAAAAACTAATTGACGAAGATAAAGGTCGTCAGAACGCGATTCTAGATTTAGCCTTGCAATTTAAAAATTCATGCACAGTTAAAGACGATCTTAGAAATACTTACGAGAAATGTACTGACATTTCACAAGAGAGTCGTGCTTTGATCGACAGTTTCTTAAAATAAGGTTCTGATAAAGATTACGAGCTGAATGTCTCTGTTTGTACTCCTAAACCATCAAAGCATTACCTTAACATTTACAATGCGAAATGTGATTGAGGTTTTCCGTAAAGATACAGTTCTTGGAAGTGGCAGTGGTTAACCTTAACATTTATGTAATGTTTTTTTTTTATTATAACGTAATGTTTTTTTATTATTTATGTAATGTTTTTATTATTAATGAAATTTAAATTTGAAGTTAAAAAAAAGATCGCCTCATAGTGGCAAAAGGTCGTCTGTAGGTCGCCGGAGAGAGAAAGCTAATGTGGCGCCGGAATATATAGGTCGGGACCTAAAACGATAGTGGGTAGTATAATGGATATGGACGAGCCAAATGAGTAATTAATAGACATGTATATTATTAATATAGATTTGCGAAATTGTTGGTGGTTCGGGCATAGATGCATTTTGTCATCTATGAATCATTAACATAAAAACAATTTTTTCTATGGTAGTATAATTTATAAATATTTCTTTTCTTTCAGGGGATGTAATGATGCAAACTAGATTTCAGTTAGAAATGATAGCTTACAACTTAACAATGGCAACAATCCAATTAGGAATTCCAAGATTAAGAACAAAATTTGAAAAAAAGTGATTGTTATTGGATGAATGAGTTTGTTACAAGTGAAATGATTACAAAGAGAATTGAGAAAGTTTACAAAATACTGAATGAATGAAAATTACAAAGGGAATGGGTATTTATAGAGAATTGTGAAGGGTTTGGGTTGTAACCATTTTTCCAGCCAAAACAACTAGCAACGACCATTTGACTTTTTACTTGGACTTAACCATTTGAACTTATTTTTCCCGCCATTTAACAATACACTCTCCTTCAGAACATCCTTGTCCTCAAGGATAAAGGGAAAAGTCAGGAAACCTTTTGATAAGATCCTCAGCTAACTCCCATGTAGCATCCTCCTCACCATGATGAGCCCACTTCACTAGTACATAAACTGCTGCCTTGTTGTTGAGCTTACCAATTCTCTTATTAAGGATTCTTTCAGGCTCCACATATAGCAAACCATCCTCTCCACAATGTGGTAATAGTCCCATTTTCAAAGAATTACCTCTGCGCATCTTTAATTGTGATACATGGAACACTGGATGGACCTGTACATTACTTGGTAACTCCAGCTTATAAGCTACAACTCCAATCTTCTCCACAATCATGAAAGGCCCATAATATTTTGGTGAAAGTTTGTTTTGTGCCTCTTGTCTAATCGTTACTTGTTTGTGAGGTTGGAGCTTGAGATAGACCCACATGCCCACTTCAAACTCTCTTTCACTCCTCTTTAAATCAGCATATTTCTTCATCCTATCTTGAGCCCTTTTGATGTGAAACTGCAACATTTCAATTGCTCTTTCTCTTGCTTGCAAACTTCTGTCTACAGATTCTACTACACTTTCTCCAGGCACATATGGATTATGCAATGGGGGTGTTTGGCCATAAACAGCTTCATAAGGTGAAACACTAGTAGAAGAATGCTTGTTTGTGTTGTACCAATACTCAGCTAGTGGCAACCATTGTACCCACTCTTTTGGTCTTTCCACTGTCATACACCTTAAATAACATTTCAAGCACTAGCTGACAGCTTCTGTTTGTCCATCTGTTTGGGGATGGTAGGCAGTAGACATCTTCAATTCCACTTTAAGGATCTTAAACAGTGACTGCCAAAAGTGACTCATGAACACACTATCTCTATCACTAACAATGGAATCGGGTAGCCCATGTAACTTATATACTGAATCCAGGAATGCTTGAGCCACAAAACTAGCAGTGTAGGGATGACTTAGTGCCACAAAGTGAGCATACTTGCTCAATCTGTCAACTACTACAAAAATAACAGTCTTTCCCTGAGACCTTGGTAGACCCACAATGAAATCCATAGAGATATCACTCCAAATCCTCTCAGGAATGGGCAGAGGTTGAAGTAGTCCAGGGTGTGCAGCCAAGTCAGTCTTGTTTCTTTGACAAACATCACATTCTCTAACACACTTTTTGACTGTTTTGTGCAAACCCTTCCAATAAAACAAAGATCTCACCCTATGGTTAGTAACATTTATCCTTTAGTGCCCCCCAACTGCATCAGCATGATAGTGTTGCACAATAGTAGCTCTTAATTGCTCATCACTTCCCACTACCAATTTCCCTTTTCTTTTCAATATATTCCTTTCCCACTGATACTTGTTATTTGCAGAAGTTCCTTCCCTCAATTGCTGGATTATCTTCTGCGGGGAAGTGTCTTGACCATAACCTGTCTTAATTTTTGACAACAAATCACTAGTAACAGTAGACAATACCATAGCATTCAGTTCACTATCACTATTTAGTCTAGAGAGTGCATCAGCAACTATGTTCTCAGTGCCTTTGTTATAGGAAATTTCATAGTCAAAACCAAGTAACTTGGGTAACCACTTGGTTTGGAAAGGAGTAGTTAGCCTTTGATTGAGTAGATACTTAAGGCTAAAATGATATGTTTTTAATTTTGAAATGTCTGTCCAACAAGTACCCCCTTTATTTTTCTAATGCCATCAAGACTGCCAAAAACTCTTTCTCATAGGTAGACCGTGCTTGATGCTTAGGTTCTAGTGTTTTGCTAAGGTAAGCAATAGGGTGCCCCTCTTGTTGTAAGACTGCCCCAATTCCTACCCTAGAAGCATCTGTTTCCACCACAAAAGTCTTCTGAAAATCAGGGAGTCTGGTGTTTGGATCATGGCCTGCTATGCTTCTTGAGCTTCATTACTCCATACAAAGGCATCCTTTTTGAGCAAATTAGTGAGAGGTTTGCTAATCCAAGCATAGTTTTTGATAAACTTTCTGTAATATCCAGTCAAACCCAAGAATCCCCTCAATTGCTTAACTGTTTGAGGAGTAGGCCAACTTTCCATAGCTTGAATCTTTGCTGGATCAGTAGACACCCCTTTAGCATTGATAATATGCCCTAAATATTTCACTTGACTAGCTGCAAAAGTACACTTGCTCTCTTTGGCAAACAAGGTATGCTGCAACATTGTTTCTAAAATTGTACTCAAATGTTTCCAATGATCTTCCTTATTTTTGCTATACACCAAGATGTCATCAAAGAAAACTAGCACAAACCTCCTCAAATAGGGCTTGAAGATAGTATTCATAAGGGATTAGAATGTAGATGGTGCATTAGTCAGGCCAAAGGGCATTACCAAGAACTCATAGTGTCCCTCATGAGTCATGAATGTTGTCTTATGTATATCATCATTATTCATCCTTATCTGATGGTAGCCTGATCTCAATTCTAGTTTAGAAAACACCTTAGCTCCATGAAGTTCATCTAAAAGCTCCTCAATTACTAGGATTGGAAACTTATCTTTCATAGTGTACTTGTTAAGCATCCTGTAATCTACACACATCCTTCAATTCTTATCTTTCTTTTTAACTATTACAATAGGTGAGGAAAAGGAACTTTGGCTATTTCTAATCGCTCCAGCTTCCAATATATCCTTCACCATAAGTTCAATAGCATCCTTCTGGTTAGGTGGGTGCTTATAAGGTCTAATGTTAATAGGTGGAGTGTGTGGCAATAGAGGAATGGTGTGATCATGAGATCTGTTAGGTGGTAGTTCCTTAAGGGTGTCAAATACTAGAGCAAATTACATAAGGAGTGTTTGGATAGCAGGGTTAGGCTGTGTATTCACCCCATACATTTGCATCAAAGTAACTGGACATACACACAATGCCATTGATGAAATTTCAACCCCCATCTGACTTAGTGAACCACCCATTTTCCTTTCCTGCATCCACTACAAAGTATATTATTGGGTTCCCCTCAACACACATTAACTACAAAATCCATCACCAAATTCTTGAAATCAAATTGAATTGTTCCTAATGTTGCCAACCACTGAATGCCAAGTACTATTTCACATCCTCCCAAAGGTAAAATCATGACATCAGTCTCAAACTCTTGCCCTTGTATACTCCATTTGAAATTCTTACACTCATAGATGCTAGACATAACTTGACCATTGGCCACTGATACTTGTAAAAGACATGTTTTACTCATATTACACCTCAGTCTTCTTGCATCATGTAGGTCCAAAAAATTATGAGTACTACCACAATCCGCCAACAAATGTAGAGCTTGCTTCTTAACATGTCCCTTTACTCTCATAGTTTGGTAATTAGGTACTCCTGTCATAGCATTGAGTGAAATCTGAGGCATAATTTCCCCTTCCTCAACTTTCTCTTATTCACTAGTTTTACATTCCTCTTCACTATCTCCTCATCACAACCAACAACTTCTAAAGAATACATCTGACCACTACACTTGTGGCCAAGAGTGTATTTTTGGTCATAATAAAAACATAACTGCGTTGCCCTCTTATCCTTCATTTCTTTTTGAGTCAACCTTCTAAAAGGTCTGTTTTGAACAACAGTTTGGGTTTGAGCAGGCATAGTAACTACATTCTTAGCCACAATACCTCCTCCCTTATTGTAAGGGGCACTAATCACATTCTTAGAAATAGTTTGTACTGTGGTAGATCTTCCTCTATTAATAGAATTATTAGCTTCTTGTAGTTTTGCTAAGCAAAATGCATTAGATAGGCTAGTTGGCTTAAACATTCTAACAACATAAGCAATTTACTCCCTTAAGCCCCCAATGAATAAGCTAACAGCAAAATCATCATTAACATCAACTTTGTTAAACTCAAATCTCTTTCTGACATGTGTTTGGTACACCTCCCATGTCATTACTGCACCAAACTTACTCATGAAGTATTTATGCCAATTCAAGGCTTTGCCAAACAAATGCATTGAAACCAGCCTCATCTTTTGTTTATTCTTCACAATATTATCCATTTCAAAGAATTTATTAACTTTGTATATCCAACTCACCACCTCCTCACCTTCAAACTTAGGAAATTCAACTTTAGTTAATCTACCATAACCACCACTATTATGACCACCCTGTTGACCAGTTTGACCACCAGTGTCTCTCCTTTGATTAGGGCCTTCACCATTGTTGAGGCTAGCTTGTATGTCTTGGAGTGTTTGGGTCATTTGAGCCATAGAAGCCGTCAAAGTAGTAACTTGAGTCTCTAATGGTTGTGGATTAGTTAGCAAACCACCATCGGTTGATCGAGTGTTCACCATTGTTGCTTAGTAACTGAAAAAGTAACAGTTATAACAGAAGGTTTTTAGGTAGTTAAAGTAGTTGAAGTTGTTGTAACAGAATAATAGTTTTTGAACTGATTCATAACAGATTAACTGTCAGGGATCAGCTCTGATACCAATTGTAATGATGCAAACTAGATTTCAGTTAGAAATGGTAGCTTACAACTTAACAATGGCAATAATCCAATTAGGAATTCCAAGATTAAGAACATAATTCAAAAAAAGTGATTGTTATTGGATGAATGAGTTTGTTACAAGTGGAATGATTACAAAGAGAATTGGAAAAGTTTACAAAATACCGAATGAATGAAAATTACAAAGGGATTGAGTATTTATAGAGAATTGTGAAGGGTTTGGGTTGTAACTGTTTTTTCTCGCCAAAACAGCTAGCAACGACCATTTGACTTTTTACTTTGACTTAACCATTTAACTTATTTTTCCCGCCATGTGACAGGGGGGAGAAGATAGATTGGTACAAATTATAATGACAATCGTATGGAGTATCAAGTAAGGCAGAATATTTCAGGGGGGGAGATAGATTGGTACAAATTAAAATGACAATCGTATGGAGTATCAAGTAAGGCAGAATATAATAGATCGCGAAACAGATCAGATTGAATTGGACTAGACCAAACATATTTTGGTCTGGTCCTCAGCCTATTTTTTTCTCTTATTCGGTCTTTGGTCTGATCTTACACAAAACCGACATTATGCTTTGTTAGACCAAATCGAACCGAGAAACTGAACCAAACCGACTAGAACATGAACCGTATGGAGTATCAAGTAGGGCAGAATATAATAGATCGCGAACCGGATCAGGCCGAACCGGACTAGACCAAACATATTTTGGTCTGGTCCTCAACCCATCTTTTTTCTCCTATTCGATCTTTGGTCCAGTCTGGTCTTACGCAAAACTGACATTATGCTTTGTTAGACCAGATCGAATTGAGAAGCTGAACCAAACCGACTAAAACATGAACCGAGCATTTCAGTCCAATATTGACTAGATTAGTTTTTGATCTGATCTGATCTTGATAGATCTGGTCTGATTTTTTGACTGTGATCAGCTAACCTAGTATTAAGTATGACAATTGTACAACACATAACAATGGGCATATTAGAGGGAGGAGTGTGGTGGCTAGCATATCTCGCCATTGCCTACGTGGCACACTCTCTCTCCTCTTCACTTGCTAGCCACCACGCCAACCTATCAAGCCACTTCAAATTTTTTGGTATCTCATCATGGTGGTGGCTCGGATAAAGACAAATTTTTTTATCTTTTATCTTTTTTATTTATTTATAAATGTGTATGTTTGTGTGTGAGTGGTGAGACCCAAGTGAGAATATAAGTGTGTGTTATATGAGTGAAGGGGTATTTTTAAGTGGGAGTGAGATGCTGATGTGTCAGCCTGTGATGCCTAAATGAAGAGCTATGGCAAGCCACGATACTCTTTACTCTTATAGAAACATGGACACCCGTTTGTGAACTTAATAATTAGACTTTTGAAAAATAATAATTGATAGATTCTCAAAACAAACTTTAATTATGTAAAAGAGATTGGACATTGTATTATTGTCCCAACCAATAATGATCATCCATTTGTTCCCTTGATAGCACTAAAAAATTGTTTTTGAATCATATATTGGAGAATCTAAACAAAAACATCAAACTAAAAAAAACCATTACTTTTTCTAAATACTCAAAAGAATTGGTGTTAGCGGCGGTGGACTTGAAATGTCAAACTTAACGAATGATCGTTCAATATTTAACAAAAATACCCAAATTGACCAAAAAATAAGTTGGGTGCCTTTTTATGCCAAAAAAAAGAGTGTGATACCTTGATTGGAAATAACCATTATATTTGGTATCTTTTTGTGCCATTTGCCCAAACGAAAAATGCGGAACAAAAAATATAAAGTTTATGATAACATCAAATATTTAATACTTTTTCATATCAAATTTTCACGTTTATTGCATTACTTTATATCATTTTGGTACTTAATTCGTTAATATTTTGTATTTTAGGTAATTTTGGCAATGGAACGGAAAAGATGCGGAAAACGGTTTTTTATATCAAAATCTGCATTGTTCATGTGTTACGGCGTAATTAACTAATTGGTTACGCCGTAACGTTGCTGACGAAGAAATTACGGCGTAAACGTCTTTAGGTACGCCGTAATCAGTGTCATGTCAAACCTTAGGATTATTGGAGCATGACAAACTATATTGGTTAAATGTTTTTAAGTTTAATTTAGCTATTTCATTGAACACTTGGTAGCATAAAAACATAAATCATGTCAAACCTTATATATTGATTCTTTTGTTGATTGCAAAATCATAAATCAATTTTGGAAAGTCTTGAGAGAAGAGTTCGTTAAAATCGATTACTTTTTTTTTTGAACGGCAAAGATGGAATATAAATAAAAAAAAGAGACTAGCAAGACGCTAGAAACTTAAAGTACAATAGAGTCAACAAAGAGAAATACATAACATCAAAAAATGGTAAAATCCCGAGACTTTAACTGCGAGGGAATCAAAAGGGATGAAAAAACTTTTGACACGAAGGCCGACGGATCGGTTTTCACTTCGGCAAAAGAAAAACCCCCCATCCCGGAGGCCGAGCCACCGGTTTTCACTTCGGGATGGATTTTGATGAAACCCCAAACAAGTCCCGAGAGAATGAAGAAAAGAAGAACCATCCTCAAAACCGACGAAGATGCCAAACGAAAAAACCTTGGCGTACAGGTACGCCAACCCAGCGAACTTGAACGCCAGCTTCAGGAAAAAACCAAAAGCAGCTCTAACCATTGCCATTACGCGTGATCGAAAGGGGATACATAAGCCAGTCATTCCAAGATAACTTCATATGGTCCCTATTGTGAAGCCACGAAAATGAAGAGAAACGAACATTATCGAATAGATCACTTTTCCTCAACGGTTGAGAGCTAAACGTGACGCTATTTCGGTATCTCCAAAGCCACCAAAGAACCGAAGTAGTAATAACATAGAACCTGTGTTTTTTCTCTTTAGAAGCATGCCAAGAGATGATCCAATCATTGAAAGAATCCCAAGAAGAAGCTTGAAAAAGAGGAATATCACACCATCTAAAAACGAGCTTCCACATATCGGTAGCAATGTCGCATTCGAAGAAAACATGATTAGCAGATTCAACATTGGCATTGCAAGAAGGACAAGAGATGGCCGGAATATCCATACCACGCGAAGAGAGATTCAATCTATGAGGGAGTCGGTCCAAGGAAAGCCTCCACATAAACACATTGACCTTCCGGGGGATAGATTTATCCCAAGTAGTAGCATGAGCAAGAGTGGGAAGGATATTTTGGTCAATCCTATAACGAGCATCCTTAACGGTAAAAGTACCATTAGGACCAAGACTCCAAGTACAAGTATCTTCATTGACATCAATATTTAGTTGACCGATCTCATTTAACATGTCACATAAATAGGCAAGATTTCTAACACCAAGATTGGTCCGAGACCAATTCCAAGACCATTGCCCATTATTAATACGGTCAATGATAAGACAATCTTTGTCTTGATCAAGATGATAGAGCCGATTGTACCTTGTAAAAAGAGGAGTCTCGCCTACCCAAATATCTTTCCAAAATCGAATACGAGTGCCACAACCTGCTTTAAAACGAAAAGTGTTAGATAAGATAATACCTTTCGAGTGGAGAAAATTGGAGGTTCCAACAATGTTAGCCCAAATGCCCTTGAAGCTACAACCATTTGTATCGAAACCTCCTTCTTGACCATGATAAGCTTTGATGACCTGAACCCAAAGGGCGTTTGGGGAAGAAAGCAACCTCCAACGCCATTTTTGAAGAAGAGCAAGGTTGAAAGCTTTAAGACTGCCAATGTTTAACCCTCCTTTATCGAAAGAATTAAGAATAATTGGCCATTTGACCCAAGCCATTTTGTTTTTATCTTTATTACCACCCCAAAAAAATTTAGCCCGAATTCTTTCCAGGTCTTGAAGGACCGATTCGGGTGCTCTGAAAATCGATAGATAGTAGATACCAAGACTACCAAGCACAGACTTGATAAGAGTCAGACGACCCCCAATCGACAGAAGATTAGCTTTCCAAGAGGAAAGCCTCATATGAAAACGATCAACAAGCGTCTTCCAGCTAGCAATAGACTTCATATTGGAACCAATGGGGAGACCAAGGTAATTGAAAGGGATATCACCTGCAATACAACCAGCATTGCTAGCCATACTTAAAACTTCATCTTTATTAACCCCAATACCATAAATATTAGACTTGTGAATATTAATCTTGAGACCCGAGGCTAGATAGAAAACATGGAGAACACGAATGATATTATCCATGTCTTTAGCATTCCAATCCGTAGTAATGATCACATCATCTGCATAGAAAAGATGGGAAACATTGATAGTAGAATTCTTAATATTAACACCAGTAATCAAACCATTTCCCACTGCTTCCTCAAAAGCATTATGGAGACCTTCCATAACCAAGATGAAAAGGAAAGGAGATAGAGGATCTCCTTGCCTAAGACCACGCTTAATGGAAAACTCAGACGTAGGGCTACCATTAATAAGAATAGAAGCTCTCGAAGAATTGAGACAAGCTTTAATCCAAGAGCACCATTTATTACCAAATCCAAAACTGTCGAGAATGTGAATCAAGTAATTCCAGCTTATGGAATCAAAAGCCTTTTCAAAGTCCACTTTAAAAATGAGGAGCTTCTTTTTTCGTTTTTTATACCACTCAATGATTTCGCTTAGAATAACGGGGCCATCAAGAATTTGACGACCAGCAATAAATGCCGACTGTTCCTTGCTAACAATCTTGTCAATCACTTTAGATAAACGGTTAGCTAAAATCTTGGCAATGATCTTATTAATACTATTAAAAAGTGATTTTTGTATATGTCATCTTCCACTAGATTGATGTATTTTATTAGTTGTTTCAATTAAAAATATTAATTGATGATGTTATATAAAATTTATTTTTATCTTTTTATTTTGATATTTTTTTTACTTTTATCTTTTCTTTTATTGCACTCTTTTTTGAGATATTGTTTTTCTATAGCCTTTTGTAAATTCTAATAGTTTTTCATTGGTTTTTAAATTTTAAACTCATATCAAAAGAAAATTCTTTTATTCAAATTTATTCATGCATCTGTCTTCGTTCTTTGGTTAACTTCTTCTTCGAGTATTTTCTTGGGTCCGTAGTTTAACTTTAGTTTGAATTAAACTTTTAGATTGAATTTGTGGTAGGTTTTTTGTTATTTTGTTATAATGCAGCGATCTTCTTCAAAACACATGATATCAAATTTGTAGTAGGTTTTTCTTTGTTTGATTTTTAAGTAGAATTAATCTATCTATCAATTTTTATTTTTAAACAAAGGTTTCTTCTTATGTTTTCTTATGTCATATGCCTTAACAGAAATATGATATTTTTTCTATCTTTAAATGGTTATTTTCATAACAAATTTCTATCTTTATATGATACAATATGAGCGAACGAGATGATGGTGGCCATCATGGAGCTTCGCATATTACAATCAATTTCCTTTTCATAATTTCCGTGACGAGCCAATAAAGGTTTTGTTTATTTTGTAAATTTATTTACAAAGTTTGTATGTGAAATTGTGACACAATAAATTGAGACCTATTTGTTTGTTTGTAACTATATGTGAAAATTGGGATTATGTTGGCTTATTTACTTGAACATTTTGTTAATTGTAGAATACTACCATGTTTGAGTTTTGGCTACCATATTCTTTTTCCAAAATTTTAAATACACGTGGCATGACGATTTGTGATCTTTTATTTCTCATCTATTATATACTTTTATAAAACACTGAAATAGGTTTCCTAATATTAGTGCTTATTAGGACGCTCAAAAGTGTCATGACAACCTATTACGACCTTTTTTTATGACACTTTTATTTTGGTCCTATTAAGTGAAAGATATTATAAACTAACTTAATAGGACATTAGCGGGCGTCTTATAAAGTCCATTTTGTTGTAGTGACATCATATTGAATGATTAAGAACTAAATACTTATGGAAGTAACAAGGGCAAGATAAGCCCTAAAAATCTTTTTAAGTATCAGCTCCCAAAAGCTCTCAAAGTTCTACACAAAAATATGAAAAGAATACAATTGTATACATAGAAAACAACTTGTGACGGCGTCAAGTTATGCCCGTGACGTAGTCACCTCGCCGACTCCAGATTTGGATTTTCTCCACCGCCTCATTTTGACGCCATCACAAATGGTTGTGACGCCATTATAAATGGTTGTGACGCCATCACTTTACTGTCTTGACGCCATTAGGATGACTGTCAGGATTTACTGAGCCGTCAAAAACACATTTATTTTAACACTTACTGGGCACTTTTGGTGTCACGAAGTTAAAAAGTGTAATTTTTCCTTGTTTCTTCTCCAAACGAGCTCAAGCCACATGTATTTTATCCAAGTGCTTCCCAAATGCCTAAAACACATTGATGTAAGATAATAGAGAATTCATTAAATGAAAGTTCAACACACTATGTCATGACGACTCCTGACACAAGTGGAGACTTGTATCGTAGATGGTCAATACCATGACAAACATAGTCACATAGTCTTAATAATCTCACAACCTAGGACAGGTATAAGTAAACCAAATAGTTCAAAGTCAACCATAAAGGTACTAATGCAATAACGCAAGGGAAAAGTAACCCTGTACGGTTACATCTTAAGTCTCTCTAAGCAATGCAAGAAAGGTCTATCCTCCTTAAGCACTACTATTATTATTACCTAAAAATGAATGCTCGAAAACGTCAACATAAAGTTGGTAAGCTCGTAGGTTTAAGTAATAAAATTCATTTGTTGTGCATATAATATAAGTAGGGCAATAGTGAGTAAGATGTGCATATACAACACTAAACCACAACGATCACAACAACCAAACATCAAGAAACAGTTGTATATAATAACCACACATGTGGCAACAACCCAACATCAAGAAACAGTTGTGCATAATAACCACACAAATGGCAATAACCGAACATCAAGAAATAGTTGTGCATAATAACCACACAGATGGCAATAACCGAACATCAAGAAACAATTGTGCATAAAAACTACATAAAAGGCACATATTGTCCAAAAATGAAAACATTGTACACAACATAAAAACATTTAATATATCACTTGAGTATCATTTTCCCCCAAGAAACATAAGTAAAATGAGGCTACGAAAACTCACCTAAACCAAATAGTTACAACGGAATAATAAGCACGTTCAATGAAGCACAATCCTAATCGCGACCTAAATAAGTAAGGCGGTTTAGGTACAATACAATATGAACTACATGCATATGCGTTTTATAAAGTTTTATCATATTTATATACTTGTAGTGAAGTTTTAAAAAGTTTTCACATGCTAAAACACTTAGAAAATATCTAGTAGTAAATCCTTATACAAAAATAGAAAATAAAACATTTTATCCATAATTTTAATCCAACTTCCCAGGGCCGTAACTCCTTTGCTTCTTAATGAAACTAGTCCTTTCAATATCCTAGGTTGAAGGTTTTGAGTTATCCTTCCAAAAATTTAAGCCTTACAGCATGGCTCAAAGTTTAAAGGGTCCAAAGGTACTAAACAACACGTCGAGGTCAAGGTGGGAATTTTCAAAAAGTTTTACCCAACTTGTTTTAGTCATAACTCCTTGATCCGACTCCGAACACACTCTATATAATAAAATATATAAGTATATAAGGATAGGTCAATAATAGTATAGTAAGTATTTTCCGTCGGGTTCGAGAAACAAACTTTTAACCAAAGTTGTCTCAAAAACCTCCCGGGTCGTTTTCCCTCGACGAAGCGTGAATTGAAAATCGGTAACGTTCGTGATCGCGCGTTTTGAATGGTTTCAAAGATTTGAATTGATTATCTACTTCTACAATTAAAAGAACATAAATCATATAAAGAAAAATTAACGACTAAGCAATTTAAACAAGTAAGCACTAAACATTAACGGGAATTAAAGAAACGCGACAATTAAAACCTAAATTATCTAAAATTAAACCTAAGATGATTATTTTAAAATTTTCCTAATCCTAATTACTAATTTGTAAGAAAAAGCTAAGGAAATCCTAAACCGAGGGTGCGTAAAGTTAAAAATGAAGAAAACGAGAACGGGGATCAAATACCGTTATTTAAAAAGTGCAATTCTTAAATTTTAACCCTACGAAAGTAAATTTAAATCCTAAGCCTAGAATATGATAAAAGAAAATTTTATAAAAAAGAATTTTATTTTTTTGATTATTTTTCTATTTTTTATGACTTTTTAAAATTTTAAACAAAATTAATTCACTAAAAATATAAAACTTTGAAATAAAAATCCAAGAAAATTACTGAAAATAGCTAAAGTTGAAAAGGTTATAAGAAAAATGCTAAATAAGAAAAAGCTGAAACGAATAAGCTAGGAAAAATTCAATAAGCATTCGAAGTGCATATTAATTTATGAGCTTAAAAAGGTGTTAAAAGAATTTAGTGTGCACCTTAGGACGTAAAAGTCCCAAGGGCGCAGTGGTGAGTGTGTGTGGTGTTGAGTGTTATAAAAGGTTAAGGAGGGTTGAGGCCTAGAGTTCGAGCCTTGCTCACCCTGTATTTCCCTTCTTCCCTTTTTTTAACTTTTTGCAAAAACTTTGAAAAGTAAAGTTGTAAAACAGCTCAAAATAAGCAAATTTAACAAAAGAAGCTTTTTATGAAAACCAACAAATAAGCCAGAAAGTGTCTTATTAAAACAGACAAAACAAACTTAACTATTTTTTTTGGTATTTTTCAAAACTTAAGCTAACTAACAAGCTGAAATAAGCTAAGCTATGAATAAAATAAGCTACTACTACCTTAAGCTTACCTAATAAGCAAATTTAAACTAGTAAAGAGCAAGCCATAAGCTGATTTAGTCAAATAAGCACTTAACTAAAATTTTAAACCAAACAGCCCTTAATGGCAACTTAGAGCTTAATTTTTAATAAGCAGATGAAACCTTATGAGAATCTAGCTTATTCCAACTTAAACCTTGACCTGTAAGCTACTTAAAACAGCTTTTAAAAACTATTTTTGAAAATCAAATGCTTAAGGAAAATACTTAATGAAAAAGCTGCTTATGTAGTTTTACCTTATTTTTGGTTTTTGAATGAAAAGACAAAAAGCTAAATTGCAGATCAAAAACAGATATTCAAATAAGCTTTTTAAACTAAAATAAGCCCTAATATAACTAATTTGTCCTAAAATCTACTTGTGCTATGAAAATCAAAAGCTAACAACTACTTTTGCTTGCTGAATTTTCAGCTTAAAAATGGCTATTTGTCTGTTTTTGCTACTGATGCAATTGACCACTTAAACCAAATTTTCAAAAACTTAAACTATGCAGACTAAAGGCTTTGCTTCTATACTAATATAACACTAAGGTAAGAGCAAATGAGGCAATGAAAACAACTAGAAACCAATTGAGCTGAAAATGCATATCTGATGGAAATTATACTAACAGATTCAAAACAACTACTATCTAGCTTTGTAAAAGCTTGATTTAAACCTACAAAGACCTTAAAACAAGTTCTAAAAACTAAAATATGATAGATCAAATTACCTAAAATGGCCAAAACCACTACCAGTACTAACTTATGGTTAGTACTGGTCTTGATCCAAACACCCCTTTAGGAAATGTAACTTCACTTTTAGCTTAAGAATTTGAGAAATAAGGATTAACATTCTATTACCAGACATCAAATAGCTTATAACAGTCCTATTTAACAGATTTAAGTAACCAAATAAGCCAGAACAATAAGCCTACTAACTATGCTAATATATTTTTGGATTTTTAACTTTTTTATAACAATAACAAGCAATCTATGATTTAAACTAACAATTAAACTAGATAAGCATCTAATAACAACATTAAACACTAATAAGCTAATCTAAGCAGAAATAAGCTACTATTAAGTAGTAATAAGCTAAATGCAATATTTAAACTATAAAATGAAAATTGAAAACTTACAGAAGCCTCTGCTTAAACAAGGCTTATCAAATGCTCTTATGAGCTAATCAACAAGCTCCAGCTTATCCTAGGATAAGCTGGTGTGGTCCTGGAAGCCCTTCCATTACTGGCTTCCCTTCCATTTCAAGCTGAGGTAAATTTGGAGAGGTAATAAAGCATTAACAAAGCTCAGTTAAGCTTTTAAAAGCTTAACTGAGAATAACAATCTAAAGTAGTAAGAGTAGCTTATGGGAGCTTATAGAGAGCTTATGATGTATTTAAACAGATTTGCATTAAGGAAGAGTTTGAATTAAAACATGAAATTAAATGAAACTGAATTTTATTGAAAACTTAAAGGATTACAATACTTGAAAAGGTAAATTACATGGAATTTAAAGAACATAAGCTAAAAACGTACAAGCTAAAAGCTAAATCTACTCTAAGCTACTCCTACTCCTAGTTGATTTTTCACTATGTGTGGAGAGCTTCTTATTTATAGCCATATGGAGAAGGTTCTGCGTCTTCATACCCTCCTTCATCATTTGATCTCAACCATTTATTCATAAATGTCTCTCAATTGCTTTGATCTTGCCCGTTGAATGAGTAACACGCATTTTAACCAATCAAATTGCTGAGGATTGCCAGCGTGGCTCCACAGTGCATCAGAGGTGTCAGCTTCTAGAAGAGTTAAGTTTTGTTTAAGTAGAGTAAATTGGGTGTGGGGTGAATTTGAAGAAGGAAGGTGAACAGTAACTGTTCATCCCGCCCTTTTCTTTTCTTTATTGCACTTGTGTTTGACCCGGTGATATAAGGATTTGACTTGGCCTCTTTATAAATGATTTTGGGCCCGTATAAAAAAGGGTTTTGGGCTTTTGGTTTATGGGGCTAAGGGTTTGGCTAAATGAGACTTAACGACCGTTAGTCTTTTATATTAAAAGGACTAACGGTGTTATTAATCTTAGGACATGTGGTGCAATTGATTTAACAATAAGGGTTATTTGGGTATTTTCAAGGTTTTGTCATTTTGTGGTTGACCAAGGTTTGACCATTGTTGACTTTTTATTGACCATAGCTAGAAAACTTTCGGCTCTTGTGTACTCTTTCCTTCTCGTGTTCGTTTTTGCCCGGTTTTGGCTATTTTCTTGTGATTTTTGCAATATCCGTACCTACACATTCACAAAAGATAAAACACACATATACAAGCATAGTTTTGCATTTTTTTTATCTTTTTAGGGCTTGTTTTGATATAAAATGGATATGTGATTTCTCACATATCACTCCTTCAATACTTTACCTCTAGAGTTGATTCAAGTTGATGGGTTTAAGTCTAGGTCTTAGCTACAAAAAGTTTAAAAGGCTCAATTTCCTCAACTAATCATAAGGTGCTCAAAAATTCGTATCATGTTTAGTGTACAGATCTGGACACTTTGTCTTGCACATAATGTTTAAAATACTAATTAGTTTCTTAAATTCATAAAATTTGATGAGGTGTAATTTTTTACACTTTTTTTAGGTCATTTAACTACCAAAATCATGCAAATATCCTCATTTATCATGCTTAATCGTTTCTTTTTTATATTTTAGCCTTTGGGAAGCATTGAAAGGAAACACACGTGACTTGGGCTCAATTAAAGAAGAAACAGAACAAAGACGCAACCTTACAAGATTTTGATGGAGCTTGGATATACAGTGCGTGGAGACGGCGTCGCAATTCCTTCTGATGCCGTCAAAGTTTGAAGACGACGACGTCACGATCTTTTCTGAAGTCGTCGTAGTAGCTTAGTACCGGATAAAGGGTAAGCGAATGTTGGATTGGATCATCCTTGTAAAGAATACGATGTTTAGTTTAGTACCGGATAAATGGTAAGAGACGTTGTGAGGCTTCTCCACCGGTTGAAGGAGTTTTAGTGACTAGTGTATTCGAAATCTCGAGTAGGTGACTCAAGGAGTAAAGTAGGGCAAGGAAGGTGACCTTGTAGCTGAACCACTATAAATATCCGTGTCTCATATCCTTTATGGTTTATATTTATTAATCGTTGCTAAAACTGTATAAACAAATAGATCTACAACAAACTAAACAATTAAATTAAAGTTTTAATTGGTAAAACTATTTAACCCCCCTTCTAGTTTTCCACAATTGGTATCAAGAGCAGGTTATCAAAGAGTTTTAAAGTAAACTGTATTTTAAAATCTTTAAAAACCGATCAAATAAATCTCTAAAACTAAAAAATCTTTTAGACCTATTTGTATTATCTAGTTTTTAGGAAGAATGAAGGATCATCAAGAATGGGCTTGGATACCTTGATGATATCTCTGGAATCTCGAAAAGGTATATTTCAGTATCTTCTCTTTATATTTTATAACCAACTTCTGATGAATATTAAAATGTTTAGTTACTGTTTAAAATGCTGGACTGGGCCAAAATTTGGACCTGGCCCATTAAGCCGGTTCCATTGGTTCCATGGAAGAATGGAACTAGCCAGGCTCAACCAATGGAACCGCGGGCTCGGTTAATTTAAAAAAAATATTATAAGCTTTGGGCTTGAAATAAAATAAATGGGTCAAAACTATAAAAGATCAATTTTACAAATCTTCTACGTACTTTTTAATATACATTTTCAAAAAAAAATTGCAACCAATAACGGATTATATTTGTCTCCCTCGGACTC
Source organism: Tanacetum coccineum (assembly GCA_026074375.1). Classification (NCBI taxonomy): domain Eukaryota; kingdom Viridiplantae; phylum Streptophyta; class Magnoliopsida; order Asterales; family Asteraceae; genus Tanacetum; species Tanacetum coccineum. The sequence continues at coordinate 70,716 of BQNB010003431.1, forward strand.
AGGTAATGAAAAGGTACACTTTCTCATCCTAATTCTAGCCAAATACTTGCTACATGATTAATTGACAAAATGTGCTAGTTGCGTTATTGATGTGTATTTGCTTTTATGTTCTTATATGGCACACCTTACCCTCCTTGTCACAAATATGTCTGTTTCTCGTCATATTGGTTAAACATATCTTCTTGGGCTTTAAGTCTTAATCTCATCCTTTCCTTTAATCCGAGTCACCAATCATCATCATTCGTTCTCACCAAAACTTTAAATCTCCGTCTCGGTCATCCTCATTTCCTTGCTTCAAATCCGATACTAAAATTGTCCTACAAAAAATCTTTTGCTCATTACTTTGGCTCTTTAAATTTATCTTTGCATTATATCAAGTATTTTTTTCATCTTTTAGTCTTTCAAACTTTTAAATAATATTAATCATCCTGATAAAAATCATATTAATATAAAGGTAAACAAATAAATAGAAATCCTTATAAAATATCTTTCTTTTCTTGCCGGGTCTATTGGCTAATAAAGCCGGTTCCCTTTTAAGAACGGACCTGCAGAACCAGCTAACTAGTTGAACAAAATCGATTGTTCATCATCTTTCTCTTTATCATTCCAAAACCCTTCCTCTAAAAATCATTTAGGACGAACTACTTTCACCATAACCATTCTCTCAAGGAGATCAACTTTGAATCAATCAATCCATCACATTGTAAGTATTTGTTCTACACCATCTAGTTGATGTAAACCTAGACTCTCTCTTTTTAATTTTAGGGCTCTCTTAATCTTCTAATCTCTATCGCCTAATTATACATCTCCAATAACATTTGTTAAGAGTTTCATTTTGAACTTCGTAAAAAAATCACACATACAATTGAAATTAACTTCCAAATATTTGGATTTTGCTCAAATGAGTTAAAGAGTTTTATTTCAAAAAAAAATTATTCACAATAATGATTTGATCTATCTAAAAATGTTTATATTTTCTGATATGATCAACTTTATGAATACTTTTGCTAAGGATTGTCAATTGTAAGTCTTTCAAATCAATTTTTATTTTGTTTTCTCTTTTAGGCCTCTCCTTGAACACAAAATCAAAACTTTGGGGCTTTATGATCTTATAAAGAAAAATAATGCATAATTATGTCCTTCCTCGACATAGATTTCAATTAAACTTGTTTGTCAAAATTTTTCAAAACCCCAATTCATTTTCAAAAATAAGTAAGAAAAAACACAAATGTTTTAAAACATTTTTTATTTTCTGATGTAATAAGATGAGGGGAATCGAATTAAGTAACGCATACAATTCATCTTTCAAAAGTCTTCCTAAATTTCTCATTTTCATCTGTTAGGTACAACCATGTCTCATGAAGAATTAGAACATACTAAAACTTACATCCCTCAAATCTCAAGAGAAAAAAACATTCCTAAGTATCTAAAACCCATCATTCGTGACTTGGAAACTAAAACCATTCATGATGGACGAACAATCCCTCAAGGTTTCATTTAGCATAGTAATTTTAAAACTATGTTCTCTGATGTCCATCTCCAATGTCTATATGATGTTGACGAGGATATTCATCCTAGGTTCTTGCTTGAATTTTTCTCCTCAGCCAAAATCTTATTTACCTGTGTTTTTGGGCCTTGAATATATAACTCAATATCCCTCTCGAGCACCTTGCCCACATCCTTCAAACTCCCTTACTAGGAGATTGTGTGTATGCGGATGAATTCTCTCTCGAAGCCCTAAGCAAGAATCCCAAGGAGTCTATCCCTACCAAACTAATTACCCTACACTAAGTGAAATTATTCATCACATTACCATTAATGGAAAAACCGATCATCCATTCAAAATTCACAAAGATGACCTTCGAAGAGACTTAAGATACTAAGATGAAATTATCCGAAATAATGCCATAGGTCTAAGAAGTAATTCACCCTATATATTGGCATCATTTGTCATATGATCTTCTGCATCCTAACTCAAAGACCTTATAACTTCACCTATTTTCTGGCTAAAAGAATCTCAAACATCAAAAACCTTCAAGATTGTCCTATGCCTTATGGCATGTTGCTAACTCGTCTCTATAATCACCTCACTCTTATGAATCCTAATCTTGAAAAAAGCTAAATACATATCTCATCCTCACACCATGTTGCCTTTGGATCACACAAACCAACTCTATGCTCTACAGAGAGAATTTGCTCGTTTTTGGGTGCAAGCTTTTTAATCTAAGTTCATAAATATGTTAGTTAGACTTGTCTTAAGTCAACCCAATACCTATATCTTTCTTGTTTGACTTAAAAAAGGAGTCCTAATCATTGAATTTAGAGAAAAGTTAGTGGTTTAGTCATTTAATGTTTTGCATGCCTTTTGTATATAAATTTTGACCTTAGTTATAGCTTGCCATCACCATCCAAAACTAAAATTAATCTGCCCTAAAAACCTTTTCTTGATCACCATCTCCATGGCATCAAGTGCTAACTCTTCCACCCAAAATCCACCAAGAAAAGTACCAAGAACCGATTTCATTGATCTTTGATAGGTGTAAAATACACATATCCGTTTATACCAAAATTAACCTTAAATGACCAAAAACACACTTAAAATGGCAAAGATATACTTGTTTTTGTGTTTTGTGTGTTGCTGCAGGTACTGGTTAAGACAAAAAAATCCTAAGAAAACCATCAAAATACAGGCAAACACGAATACGATGACGGAATAGCGTGCAAGAGCCGGACGCCAAAATCAAAAAAATCAACCATGGTTAAATCTGAGTTCAACCCAAAGTCCAATGTCGACACTAGAACGACAAAAAAATCCAAATTTACAAATATAGTCCCTCAAGTTTCAAGTTACACAAATGATCCCTAAGCTTAATGGGCCAAATCCTATCAAAACCATACCCGGATCCAAAGCCCAAAACAAAAGCCCAAAATCCTAAGCCCATAACCCTTTTATAAAAATCCAGGGGCCATTCCTGCCAAAGATAAAAAATAATTTACACTAGCTTTTCTAAACAAAGAGAGGGACTAGTTTTGCCATAAAACAAAGTTTAAATTTTTTTACCTTTTGACATGTTAAAATGTGCGCCCAAAAGGGTAGGTACTATTCATTCATCGTCCCAACTTACCCACCAGTCAAAATCAAAGGGGTTTTCCAAATTGAAGGGTACAATGGTTAATTCAAGAGGTCTACTACATGATGGCAGGGATAAATTTGTAATCTCAAGGCACTCATTGGCTCACTTAGCAAAGGAATGCCACGTGGATGTAAAGAAAGCACAAAGGAATGATTGATTTACTCTTGAGGCACTCACACAACAAACACAAATGTCACATCAAGGGATTCCCAGCTTAGCAATCCGTGGGAGATAGAACTTGATCCAACGGCTCATGATGATTCTCCAATGATTGGAGAAATGAATGGTGTTGATTGATAGGAGCGTGGGTAGCAAGGAGACTAACGGTTCAGACGAAGGGACTTTAAATAGCACACAATTTTCACACAACCCGGGGGGGGGGGGGGGAGTAAAAATAGATAGCCTTTTAATTTCTAGCTTAATCTAGTGTAGCTTATGCAAATTTAATTGTAATTTCTTTTAAGCTTTTGTAATTTCTTTTCAAGTAATGTAACAAGTTTTTATGATTAATGAAATTTAGCTTTTTCTGTCTTAAATCCTTATTTTCATTCATAAGCTCTTATTCATAAGTCACTTTCACTCATAAGCTCCTATAAGCTCTCAATAGCTCTCTAAGTCTCTAAGCTTAGATAGAGCTTAATTCAGTCTTAATACTACTTAAATCCTAAAATCAGTTAATACCTTAACTACTTTGGACTTTTAAAGCTTATGGAAGGTGAGCCAAATCATGGAGGGCTCAAAAGGGACTTTACCTGCTTATCTTGGATAAGCAGACGCTGTTGATAAGCTCATAGAGCCTATAAGCTTCTGTTAAGCTGAAGCAATTAGTAAGTTTTCTTTTCAATTCCTTTGTTCTTTAATTTCAGCTTAATAGTGTAGATTGCTTATTTGCTTATTAGTCATCATTTTCATTTGTTCTTAGCTTAATAGTTTTATATCTTAGTTTTCCTACACTTAGCCTAAAAAATCTCAAAAACCAAAAAAATGGATAGCATAAGAGTAGATCTTAGATTTTGACTTATTAGGTTATGAATTCATGTTTATTAAGCTTGTTAAAAACTTATTGATATCTGTTATAAAGGTTTAGATAAGTAGATTTCATTTTCAAAGCTTTGTGAAATATGTCATAGTAATTAAGGGGTGTTTAGATTAGTGCTAATTGGACCATCAAAAGTCAAGGAATTTGGTGATTTCTTTTGGGTTAGTTTGGAATTTTATCATTGATTAAGTTTTGGATAATTGCCAAGTTACGTTGAGCTTATGTGATGATTCTGTGGGGCTTAATTGTGTTGTCTGTGCACCAGGGGAACTTTCTCCTTGCACTTTGATTGCTATAATTTAACTCAAGCTCTTGTAAGCTTGATACTTGTTGGTATCAAGTTTAGTTACACTCTTTGAGTGGATTTTATGCAGTAGAGACACCTTGGTCTACTGCATTTGTTCCTAGTCCCTTTTGACATTTGCATATTGCAGTAGTTACTTTGTTAATTCTACTGTCCTTTTTGATTGCATTTAGGTTAGTTATTTTAGGATTCATGGGTCTTAAAATCTGTAAAGTTAATAGTATTCACCATATGCATTAATATAATTTTGGTCTTGCATTTGTAGTTTATAGTTTAATTGCTTAGTTGATTTAGCTTAAAAGTTCATAATTAGTCAAAAAAGCCAAAAACAGTAGTCATATAATTTAGTCTTTTAAAATTAGAATTTTTATAGTTGTAGTATCATTATTTTTTGCTTGTTTATGGCTTATGTTTAGATTACATTTGTTTTCTAGCTCAGCTTAGGTCTTGGATTATTTAGCATTTGAGTTTTTCTTAAAATTGTGCTTTTGAATTGTTTTCCTGAGATTTAGCACTTTTGTTTCTTCAAATTTATGAACTAGTGTAGAGTGTTGGATGCCAAATAAGCTATTAGAACTTGCTTGTAGAATTTGTAAAGCTGCTTTGAACATCTTGTGGTGTTTAATTGAGCTTAATTTAAGTGTGTGCAAAGCTTTTTTAGTTAAATCAAAGCAAACAAGTTAAGCTTAAAGCCCACTTACTGTAGATAGACTTGTAAAGCTCTTTATGAGTTGTATTTTGTTTTTGAGCTTAAAGCTCCATTTATTAAAGTGCTTAAAATTGTGTCCTTTATAAGTTTCCGCTTTTAATTTAAGTTAAAGTTGAAAAAATAAAAAAAAATAGCAAAAGGTGTTGTACGACCTTCGTACAAGGACCTCACACACACTGCACATACGTTTTACCATTGCACTAGGTGGGACAATTAATTATTGTCCCATCCTATTTAATTAATAAGCACGTTTTCCTTTTCTTATTTTCATTATAATCCGTAGCATAATAAGCTACATTCACAGCTTATTTGATAAGCTGAGTGCTCCTTTTATTTTTCTAGTGATCTTAGTTGCATTTTAGACTTTTCCTAAATTTTTCATAATTTTCTAGCTTATATTTTATTTTTAATCATTTTTCTAAGGTTTTTATTTTCGAAAAATCATAAAAAATAGAAAATCGTTTCAGAAAATTTAAAAAAAAATATAGTTTTTAGTTTTATATAAATTACTTTTTAGTTTTACATTCAGAAAAATCATTTTTACACCTTTTAGATTTTTATTTTCCTTTTTTGAGCTTTTATTTTTAATTTTAAAAATAGGATTTTAATTTTAAAAATAGTTAAAAATAGTTTTCTGAGTTTTTATGTTATTCTAGACTTTTCTTAAGTTTTAAAAATCATTTTCTACAATTTTTAGGACTTAATTGTATTTTTTAGGGATTTAAATTAGTTAAATTAGTTTTTAATTCATAATAAATTCAAAAATAATCAAAAAAATATTTTTCTTTTTCTTAAAAGTTTCTTGTCCTATTTTAGGTTTAGAAATTTAGTTTGCATTTTTAAGAGTTGGTTTTGCTTTATTTGCTTAATTGTCGCATTTTATTTGTTCCCGTTATTTGTTTAATTGTTTTTGTGTGCTTATTTTAATTGTTGCTTTAATTTAGTAGTTTTAGATAATAAAGAAAAAATATATTTTCTCTCATTCAAATCATAATCCAAGCTAAAGCGTGGTTTCAATTTCGCAAGTCGTTGGGGAAACGACCCGGAAAACATACTTCCCGGTTAAATATACGTATTATATATTATATATATATATCTTTTAGAGTGAGCTTTTCTTAAGGGAGACTTTAGGAAAGTTCTTAATTGCTCTTTTGGAATATTATTATATATTTTATATTATTTTATTGTATAGAAATACTATATCAATTTTTGGCGCCGTTGCCGGGGACTTGTGTTAAAGATTCCTTCGTTTACGTTTGTTGATTTTGATTTGAAGATCCTTTCATTTACAAAAGTTATATTTTTGTTATAAAAATAAAAAAACCCAAATTTTTTTTTAAAAAAATATAAAAATTAAAAAAATATTTTCCTTTTCTTTTTAGTATAGTTATCATATAAAAAAAATCAAAAATATAAAAAATTGTCCTTAAAAAGAAAAAAAAAATACACAAAGTTGGTAAAAGAACACCAACAAATAATACCTTCAATTGAGGTATTATCATAAATAAGTTCCGGTGAACTTGCAAAGTTCCTAACTCGAATCAAAGATTTAAAAACTTGCCATTTGTGTCATTTACGAAGTATGGCTCACCTTAAAAAGTAAATTTTTTTAAGAGCTACCGTGAAGTAAATTTGATTATTTGGTTTAAGTTGTCTTCTCGTTATCCGTTAATTTAGTTTGTTTTTAATAAAAAATAAAATATATATAAAAAATAAAAAAATTAGTTTAAATTTTCTTTTTCTACTTTGTGCATGCGCACTCGTTCTCAAAACCGCAACCGTAGCCGTCAACAAACTAGCCAACCAGGCTAGTTGTAACCCATTTACATTTAGAAGAACATTTAGTTAATTCTCCTTTTGTTCGATGGCTGATAACCGCGACTAATGGCACAATTGATCCAAGACCCACCGGAGGGTTAACGAGGATGCAATTGTAATTCCCGAAATCCAATCGATAACTTTGAGTTAATGGCATGGTTTGATTAATCTTGTTCAAAACAAACAGTTTTTCGGACTATGATAGAAAGAGGATACACATGCTCCCCATCAGTTATTTAATAAGATTACTTCAACACTGAGTTCCCAAACTCCCGAGCACGTCATTAAGCGTATGCTTTTCCGTTTTCTCTTGAGGTGCAGCCGGATTTGGCTAGAAAAAGAACCTCTTTCGATCAATTTTGACATGGGCACGATTCTGGTTTACTAATTCATTAATCATCTTCCTCATTCAAAAACGATAAATCTTCGTAACAAAATCACGAGATTTCAACAAAGATTTGACGAATCATTTTATGAGGCTTGGGATCGATTTAATGACCTTCTTCGAGCATGCCCACACCACGGATTTTCATAATTACATCAGTTGGATACGTTTTATAATGCTTTAAATGCTAATGATCAAGACTCGTTGAATTCTGCTGCAGGTGGAAACTTTTTGGATAAGATGCCTCGTGAATGCTTGAGAATTATCGAAAGTAAATCCAAGGTCCGTAATTCACGAAACAAGCGTCGTTGCCAAACGTGAGTTCGAATTCATCTATCGGTAATTTCACCAGATGTTGCTGCCTCTGTTACAACCAAAGTTTCTCAACTTAAGAATTTGATGAAGACTATGCTTATCCACAAACAAAAAGCCCAAGCTCCCGCATCCGTAAAAGCGGTCGAGCAGAGTTGTGTAACTTGTGGAGGTGCTCATTCTTATAAAAATTGTCCAGCCACCGAGGGCAATGTTTATCAAGACAACATTCAAGAGTACTTTTTTTCTCAAGCTGCTACAAACCAATTTTAATCAAGGAATCCAATCTAGACCTCGTTTGGTTTCAAATCAAATCCGACCTCCTGGTTTTCCTCTGATTCAAAACAATCAAAACCGTTTCAATCCAAATCAAGGAAATAATTTCAACCAAAATCGAGGAATCAATTTCAATCAAAACCGTAACTTCAATCAAGGGCAAGTTTACCAACCTCCAACGATTCAATCTCCAGTTTAGCAAGCTCCTCCTCAACAAATGCAAGGAGTTTCAAAGACCGATTTCGAGAATTATTTCAGGCTAATGATGACTGGTTAACGGAATATGTACAAAATCAAGGCCAAGGTTTAACAAAACAGATGTCAAATTTAACGGAAATGCTTTCTAGTTCAAACTTCCAACACCGACTTTCATTTCTTTCGAATTTAGGAACTCTACCAAGTCAAACCGTAACTAACCCTCGTGAGCATTGTCAAGCTATCACCACTCGAAGTGGGTAAGACTTTGGAAGGACTTCGACTCCTCTTGTTCCTACACCCGTTGTTTCTATTCCTTCAAAGGAACCCGAACAAAACCCGAAGACGTCAATAGACAAAGTGCAAAAACCAAGTTTATAAAGTACCGCACAGGTCCTACCTCCAGAGGAAGAAGATTCCATTTTCATTGAAATCCCAAAACAAAAAGCTAAGAAAACCGTTAATGTTGAAATTCAAGAGCCTTATTCTCCAAAACCAACATCGTATCAACCTAAACTTCCATATCCCGAGAGGATGAAAGTGAGGGAGAATGATAAACCAAGTGCTCAACATAGTAGGTTCCTGAAGATGTTCAAACAACTCCGTTTAGAGATTGGATTGAAAGATGCTCTCGTCGAAATGCCAAAATTCAACAAATGGTTAAGCGGTTTACCTAAGGAAAAAAAGGAGAAAATCGAGGAAAGTCGTATTACCATCCGGTAAATGCTGAATAATCTGCCATCTTCATGAACAAAGTTCCCGAGAAACTCGAAGACCCCAGAAAATTTCTTATTCCAAGTGCTCTACAAGAACTTGATAGGACTAGTGCTTTAGCCGATTCTGGAGCTAGCATAAATCTTTTGTCTCATTCTATCTACAAGTAACTTGGGCTTGGAGCTTTGACTCCCACTCGAATGACACTTGAGCTTGCTAATCGTTCAATTACTCACCCAATGGGTATAGCCGAGGATGTTGTAGTTAGAGTTGATGGTTGCTCTACAAGAACTTGATAGGACTAGTGCTTTAGCCGATTCTGGAGCTAGCATAAATCTTTTGTCTCATTCTATCTACAAGTAACTTGGGCTTGGAGCTTTGACTCCCACTCGAATGACACTCGAGCTTGCTAATCGTTCAATTACTCACCCAATGGGTATAGCCGAGGATGTTGTAGTTAGAGTTGATGGTTTCACTTTTCTTGCTGATTTTGTCGTGGTTAATTTTGAACCTGACCCGAGAGTGCCTATTATTTTAGGGAGACCTTTCCTTTTGCACTGCAAAAGCTTCTCATTGATTCTATTCGAGGAAATTAACTTTAAGAGTAGGAAGTGATGAACTTGTCTTTTATGCTGAAAAATCTGAGAAAAGCAAGAATAAGCAATTTGCTCACGCTATTTCTGTCATTGATTTTTCGAAAGATGAGCCATTTAGTGGCAGTACCACTACTCATTCCGATGCTCTTCCTCCTAGTTCTTCTCCGGTGAAGACTAGTGATAATCTTGAGGAGTTCGCCGATGAACTCACTCTTCTTAAAAAAGATGTTCATTTTCAAGTTTATTCAAACCCTCTTTTCGAATTTGATGACAACTTCACCTCTAGCAATGTAAATCCTCTCTTTAACGAGATGGATGAAGATGTTGAAAACAAGAACTCCAATGTTTTAGATTTCGATGAGCCAGTTTTACTTAACACACCTTTATCCGATAAGGTTGAGTGTTTCGCCCAGAAGATGATATTGATGAGATCGATGTACTTTCTAGCATGAAGTTTTTCTTCTAATTTTGAGGAAGGAGGGGGGTTGGTGAGATTATTTCGATTTGAAGGGAGACGTAATTTTTCTGAGAATCTGCTTTGTCGTAATACCAACCCATATCTCGCTCCCGAAGTGATTTCCGATCATGAACCAGAACAAAATGAATCATCGATTACTTTTTCTCATGGAGTTGATCCTCCTTCACCATGAGTTCGCCGGTGGAAATGTTACACTTTCCTTCATGGGACCCGTTAGTGACATGTGGATTATCTTAATCGCATATGACTTTGCTTTGTGAGATTTCAACTAACCGGTTCACAGGAAATGTTCTCGCTAATCAACAGTTCCATTTATGAGTCTTCTTCCCGTATCTCACTTTCCCCGTTGAGATAGTGAACCGTTCAAGAGAGATCGAATTTTCCTCGTTCAGGGATTGTATTTATGCTAGCCAGGTGTTGAAAATGATGAGTCCGAAGTATGAAGATAATGAGTTTACCTTACCCATTGATCTTCAAGATAACACCATCACTTCTCCTGTCCATCCACCGGGTACTACCCGGAACGTTTGTTTTGATTTTCAAGACCCATACTGTAATGAAGTATGAAAGATTTTAAACCGAGAGGAATTGTTTTTATCCCTAAATGTTGTAGATGGTCAATACCTTCGCTTTTGTCATTTGGACTTTTCTTCCCATCTTTTTCACCTACCAGAGGATTCTACTGTTATTCTCTCTTTCAGGCGTGAGGATCCTCATTTTGACCATGGACCAATCTCTTCTTTTCTTTTTTCTATTAAGCCAGTTCCATTTGCTCTCCCCTATGGAAATGAATGCCGGACTCGAGTGAGCTATGCGACTCGATGAACAAAACCAAGCCGCTTCATGGGGAGTTCACCTATGCTTATCCTTTTCCTTATTTCTGTTTCCTCATTTTCTAACAAATAATGTGTTAGTGCATGTGTTGAGGCTTGTACATCTTCCGGCTTTTCGATTTTGTTTGTTTTTTGTGTTTTTTTTAGGTATTGTTAACCAAATTTTTGAAGCCTCTAGTGTTCGTTAGTTGGGTCCGGTTCATATCGTCTTCACTATAATCTGTGTGCAATTTGTTTGGGGCGAGGATCCGTTATCCTTTTCATCTTTTCGATTCAAGTTTATCTTTGAATAACTTCATAATTCGGCTTAGCTTTTCGTAGAGACTCTCATTTAAACTTTAGGACAATATGTGTTCATTTTAGTTTGGGGTGGGTATCTATCGATTTGTTGTTACCTGCATATATGGTTTGTTTTCACTGTACGTTTTACCACAAAAACTAGCAAAAATTTATATTTTTTAGTTTTTATTGGTAAATATAAATTCTCTTTTTTTTTTTGTTGTTGTATTATTAATTTTTTTATTAATAAGTTGGTAGAATCGAGATGTTGGTTTTTCAGTTGGAGAATATGAAGTTATTTTTGACCAATAGCGAACGGGTTGTGTGCTGCTTTCATCCTTAAACTATTAATGACTGATAGTTGTGCTAAGTCTCATGTAGACTTTAAAACATGCTAGACTTGGAAATCATTAGTAAATGAAGAATTGTGCTAATCTCAAGTAGATTATAATATGCCGAGTGGATTTTATTATAGGCTAAGGGTTTGCGAATCTTCTTTATTAGAGATTTTCAAATTGCAAAAGATAAGAAATGATAGTGTTAATTACGAATTTGGATGATTATCCAAGTTGACTTTGAAACACTTACAAGGCTTATAAAAATTACTTGGGTTTTTCTTCCCCTGAAGGTTCTTAAAATGTTTAATACATATCGTCTATCTCTTTATTTTTTACAATTGGAGTTATACGCTTAAAAAGTTTAAATCGCTTATTCAGAGAAAAAAGCTTTAATTGATGATAATAGCTAATCATTGTAAATAAGAATTTTGTTCTAAGTTTATACTTTGATTTTCTAAAACGAAAATTTTCTATTGCAAAATATTGTGTTGTAAAAAATGTTCTTATAAAAAGTAAAAAGTTTATATATATATATAATATATATATTTATTCATTTTTAGTTAGTGAATAAAAAAGGATGATGTTATAAATCCTTAGTGTTAATATATTTTACCATACTCCCATTCGCAATAAAGTTACATGGGGCCATTTGTCAGTTCGTTCTCCGGATGTGGACATCGAAAGGAAAGGGTGGAGGATGTTTATTTAGGGTCGTTCATTTTATGTACACGGACTCTTGTCGGAGGCGTGGCCAATTGTGTCGTCGGAATGAAAGTTGACTTACCGGTTACTAGCCTATATGTAAATATAATGTATAGTTAAGTTGCAAGGTAGAAATAAATAGTAAAAGTTTTTTTCTCAAAAACCAAAGTATTTTTTGAACAAATTTGCAAAAGGTCTACAAGGCTTTTTCATCGGAAGTTCTTGCGTCTCGATTATTTTTTCCGTGATGGGGTCTCAAAAAACCGTATTTTTGCACTTACCCGATGACGGTGGGCATGCTAGAGAAGAATAGTCATTCATGGGAAAAAGTGAACTATCGTTTGGTCTTAGGTAAGGAGGTTTTGTTTGCTTTGAGTTGAGTTCTTACTAAAGTGATTCAACAAATGAGCCAAAAAACCCTTGTGTAAAGCTTCAGACGGATTCTCAACTATCTTTATTGGTATGGATTTTATGGTTTAAATTTAATTTGAGCACACACACTTAAATATATGATTTATGTCAGGGTTGCTGAAATTCAATAAGTCTGCTAATTATAAAGTTGTCCTTTAGCTTCTTGGCTTCGTATTTAACAGTGATGCTTATTTTTAAGTTAGTATGGGAAAGTTAAAATATCGGGGTGGATGAATTTATCTTTTAAGACACTTTTCAGTGCTTTTTTGTTTCCCTGATCCTTAAAGTTTACCATAAAGGATAATGATAACAATACATTTATTCACACAAGAAAAGTTGTAGTTAGGTAATTTATTATTAAGAAAAAAATCATAAAAGAGTAAAAATCTTTGAAAATGGGAAAATGGGTGTTTTTTACTTGTGAATTTATTTGATCTATCAAACAAAAATCTTTGCTACCTTTTCAAAAGGTTTAGTTTGGGGAAGTTTGGAAATATTATTGGTTATAAGGCATGTAATATTTGTGAGACCACACAATCGTTTAGTTGGGAATTTAGATAAGGTGTAAAATTACACTTATCCGTTATACAAAATTAACTAAATGACCACAAAACCTACTTCTAAAATGGCCAAAGATATACTTGTTTTTGTGTTTTGTGTGTGCATTTACGGATAAGACAAAAAGTCACATGAAAACCATCAAAAACGAGGAACACGAATGTCGAAAGAACGAAAGAACGTGACAAAGAGCCGGGAAGCCAAAATTCAAAAAAATCATCCTTGTCTACTTACAAGTAACCAAAGTCAAAAGTCCAAACATAGAATAGAAGACAAAAAACCCCAATGTTACAAATCTAGTCCCTCAAGTTTCCAAAGTTTACACAATGATTCCTAAAGCTTTTTATATACGGGCAAATCATATCAAAACCATACAGATCCAAGGCCCAAAACAAAAGCCCATAATCCTAACCCCATAACACCTTTATAAAAATCCAGGGCATTCCTGCAAAAGATAAAAGTCATTTAAAAAAAACACTACGCTTTTATAAACCAAAGAGAGGAACTTAGTTTTTTCCATAAACCCAAGTTTTATATTCTTTTTTACATTTTGTCAGTTAAAATGGGGACGCCAAAAGGGTGGGTACGATTCATTCATCGTCCAACTTAACACACTAGTACATAATCAAAGAGGTTTTCCAAATTGATGGGTACATGGTTATTCAAAGAGGTCTACTAATGATGACAGGGATATACTTGTAAATCATAAAGGCACTCATTGGCTACTTAGAAATTAGGAATGCCACGTAGATGTAAAGAAAGCACAAAGGTATGATTGATTTACTTTGAGGCTCTCACGCATCATGCACAAATGTCACATCAAGGGATTGCCAGACTTGGACATTCCGGTGGAGATTTAGAACTTGATACAACGGCTCATGATGATTATCTAAGATTGGAGGAATGAATGGTGTTGATTGATAGGAGCGTGGGTAGCAAGGAAGACCTAAAAGGTTCATAGAAGGGCTATAAATAGCACACACTTTTCACACACACAGGGGGGGGGGGAGGGGGTAAAAATAGACAGCCTTTTAATTTCTAGCTTAATCTAGTGTAGCTTATGCAAATTTAATTGTAATTTCTTTTAAGCTTTTGTAATTTCTTTTTGTAGAAACACGTAATCTTATGATCAAACCAAGAACAAGAGTGAGATGTGGGTTGTGAAGTTAGAGAGAGATTGGATGGATAAGAGGATGAAATGTATAAGATTTGGAATATGGAAAAATGGAACACACCACACCCTCTCCAGGCTAGGAGAGGGATGTATATAGTTCTATAGTGACCGGGCCATGGTTTCTAATGGGCTTCCCATGGTCTTGGGGCGGTAATAGTTTACTAATCTAATCATTACATAACCTACGAGCTAAGACTGTTACAACTTGGAAGTAACCAACACTTTTTGTGTTTCCAACAATCTCCCCCTAAGGGAGGTCACTCCAATTTACAAAACTTTAAACCTAGCATACTCTTGCTTCATCTTTAGGGCTTAGCTCGTTACTCTTGACTTTCTCTTGGGAATAGGTTGTAGTGATCATTTGACCTTCTGGATTGAGCTTGCTTTGTTACCTTGAATTTGTATTTGACATTGTGATCTTGGGCATATTGCGTTCATCAACCAAGACATCTCTTCGTCATCTTTAACTTTGCCATGTGGAATTGCGACTTCGGACGTCCGACTTTGCTCTTTATTTCTTGATTTGTTGGTTTGGAAAGATTAATGTTGCATCCTTTCTTGAAATTCTTTTACTTTAACCACTTCGGACACTTCGAGAAGAAAGATGGTGGTATCAGAGTATCACGATCGTCATTGAAACATGAACTTGAGCTTTCTTGATGTCTTTATGATTTATCGTTCGGGTATGCAGCAGTGTGTATGGATCTTGATGATGCCAACTAGAATCAGGAACCTCCTCCACCATCTTTTAAATAGGCCTGATAAAAACAGTTAGCAGTAAAGCTCTGGGGGTGTTTTCCGGCGAGGGTACGTATATTGGCTTGTCATTCGCCCAGGAAATTGGTTGAGAGTAACCTTCAGATCCGTGGGGCAAATTCGAACTGTGATCAGATAGATTCAATTTAAGAAGAATCTTCTTGACAGGATTTCCAGCTTGTAGTATTGAATATTTCTAACACATAAGTATTAGATTTCATCGTTAAGCAGCAATATTGTTTTCATTAATCGGAATGCTTCTCAATAGCAGACAGTC
Organism: Tanacetum coccineum; assembly: GCA_026074375.1. Classification (NCBI taxonomy): domain Eukaryota; kingdom Viridiplantae; phylum Streptophyta; class Magnoliopsida; order Asterales; family Asteraceae; genus Tanacetum; species Tanacetum coccineum. The sequence goes on from BQNB010003431.1 coordinate 86,004, forward strand.
GATAAGAGTGAACCAGTGATGTTACTACTCTCACCGATTGTATAGAAAATTGATTTGAATAATCAATCGGTGTATCACTTACAAATTGTTTTTGTGACACACCGAGAGTGTTAATCATTTCAAAAATTCATTAACAACCGTTGATCCATTTCCCAGGAACAAGTTTGATTCTTTAGAATCTGCACCATCGTTTCCTTCTCCAGTTTTTGTCACAAAGTTTGTTCTTAAAGAACTCGCACAAGTTACCTACCACTGGGAGCTTGTTTTGTGTTGGGCTCATGCAAGATTTCACTTCTTCATTGTGAATATACTATAGCTTCTCTAGGATGTCTCTGGCAAAATCTAAAGAATTCGTGCGTTAGGATCTTCTAATGATATATCTTGATTATTTCAACATTGTGTTGTGATAACAAATGCTATAGATTTGACAAGTGTCCCTAATGAGATTAATTGGATGATCTCTTTTGGCTCTAGGACACTCAATAAGTGCACTTTTATTTTAGTGATCGGAATGGCTGGAGCAGACTGCCACCTTTTCATTATCAAACTTAACTCAAAGTGAGAAAGTCGTTAGAAATGCTGTTGTAATTCCGTAGAATGAAACAAGAGTCTTTTGAGAGACCTTGAGGGCTCCGGGCGGGTTGTGCATAGGCGTCCAATGAGGGTCTCATGACTGTCTCTTCAATGTCACAACTTCACACTGAGTGTTGCTGACTAGAATATGTACTTGACCCGGTTTCTTCCTAAGTGTATGGAGGGCTTCTTTTTTTCACCCTTTATCCTTGACATTTCTTTTTCATTATTCAAACACCTTCAATGTCTACCAGAATTAATAACTCTCACCTTGCTTGGGTTTGTTCCAGTGTTAGCTCCATCTCAGTCGGCATTATTCCCCTTATTTCACATTTCTCTTTTTTATATCCTACCTAAGGACTTCTACAACTAAACTAGTGGATATCCCTGGGAAGATTTCCTCCGGTTTGTGGATGGATAATGGGATCTGAATACCTAAGCCGAACCGCCTTATAACTTATAAATTAAGAGACTCCATGGTCGGTCTTTTGGTACTTTCATCACGATCCTCTTCCAAAAACATTTTGAAAATTTCATTCAAAGTGTGTGAGATAAATATCAAAAGATTTTCCCACTTTGAGACGTTTTTCATCATCACTAAAAGCTCCCCTTTAACTTATGCATATAATCGTAGATTGGTATGTGCTTAATTACTCATACCTTTTACTTTTTTTAAATCGACGATAAAATAACCAAAAACGGACTCAAAAATGCCAACTATATGCTTGTTTGCTAATTGTGTGTGCAATAAGGAACGGATATCTCACAAAAGACGAAAAACCAATGCAAAAGAGGACAAACCGGAACGGGATGGAACAAGTGTGTGAAGTCGACAGCTCTATTCAAAAGCCAAGTCAACTCCAGAGAGAAAAAGCAAAGAAAAAGATAACTGAGGGTGTCAAAATGCCAAACCCTAAGTTATATTATTAGGAAACAAAGACAGGGGCTGATATGCCAATCTTGGGAACTTTTATTTATAAAGAAAAGAAGGAAAAAGAGAATGAAAAGAAGAAAGATTGTGGAGGGGCTTATTTGTTCACAAACCAAAATACCCTTTAATCATCTTCAACCTACCATACTGTCACAACCAAAATTGTATAAACCTTTTCCCAATCTACCGCCATTACCATAAAACAGCTTAGCACCCAGTTTTGCTCCAAATACAAAACAGCCAGCAACAATGGCTATACTCACAAGCTAGCACAAGGAAGCTTTATACTCAGCAAACAAACACAGTCAAGCTCAACAAAGAAAAGTCAATGAAAGTCAAACAGAAGACTTCAGCCTTATTTTTTACATTCTTTTTTTGGATAAATAGGGCTAGTGAGCCATGTAGGAACAGAGTGTTAATGTTTTGTTTTTATATAAAAAAAAACTTTTGCTTTCTGCAATTTGTAAAAGTTCCAAGTTTAATGAAATTTCAGTTTGTTTTGCAATTCCGTTGTTCCCAAGTTTACCATTAACCCTTAAGTTTGTTTTAAAGCTACTCATAAGCTTGAAGAGTCCTAAGCTCTTTATTTGGCTAAATAAGTGTTAACTTAGTTTAAATTCTGCAAAACTGTTAATACTGAATTTCCTTTGATTTGAATTGTGGAAGATTTCGGAAGTTTGGTTGTAATGGAAACCAAATGGACTCATATCCTAGCTTATTAATAACTAGGGGCTTATAGCTAGCCCTTTTGGTTCCTCTTGTTTTAGCAGAGGATAATTGTAAGACTCTTTTACTTTATTTCTTGCACTTTTCATTAAGGTTACTGTTTTTACGCATTGCTTATTTTTGTTTATTTCTGTCCTTATCTTGCTTATAGTGTTAATTTATGCTTAAATTTCATTGGTTTAAGCTTTTGTTTCATTTATTTATACTTGTTCTTTTTATATGTATTTTTAGCTAAAATTGACTTTTGCTTATTCAGGGCTTTTTAAGTTGCTTAATTTTGTTGAAAATGGTTCATTAGTGTTAATATGTTCATAATCATTTGTCTTTAAAAGGCTTTGGCCTAAATCTCTTAAAATTAGTTTAAAAATGGATTTCAATAATCTTATAGGTGTGTTTGGGTCAAGGAGGAAAATGGGTCTTTTTGGCTCTTGAATGGGTTGTGGTCATTTAATATTTCTTTTAGCTATATTTAGGTCTTCTAAGCTGTGTAATCAAGTTTTTATTTATTGAATTTCAATTTCCAAGTTTATATTAGATTTTGTGAAACCTGTGAATTTCTTGCTTCAAGTAGATGGGCCTTACTTTTTGAGTTTTACGCTTTAAAGTAGTTATTAAAGCTTTGTTTGCATATTTAATTTTAAGTGTTTATATGCATTGGGGAAGTGTTGTTGTAATGTGCAAATGATGTTTTAATGTTTAAGTTAGTATCTGCAAATGGAGAGTTAAAAAAAAGGGATAATTCGCTTTTTCATAGCTCATTCTGATCTTTATTTAGTGTTTCTAAATATCTTTTGAGTCTTTACTTTATTGTTCATTGAGCTTAAAATCTCAATATGTTTTTAGCTTATATCATCCCATTAGAAACTCATTGATTGATCTTTTAGCTCTAATGTGCTTATTTTTCAGTATTATCATAAAAAAATTCAGTAGTTTAGTCATTTGTGCTTATGTGCTTATTCAAATGGTATTATTTAAAAAAGGTGAATCAGGGGGCTTTATAAGAGACATCTTTAGTGCAGCTTTATTTCCATCTGACAACAATTTTCAGTTGGGCTTTATTTAGGCATTTTAGCCCTTCATTTTCATTTTGGTTATTTTAGAAAAAGTTAGAGTTATACTTTATTTTGATGACAATTTGAGTTGAGTTTTAAGTAGTTTTTGGTTGAAAAGGCTTTTGGAATCAGATTAAGCCCAACAATAATATACGCCTTTCCAAACACATTTTCCTTTTTCATTTTGGTTTTTTTAATTTTGAGCTTTTTACAGCTTATTTTTAAAAGTAAGTCCATACATTTACTTTCTGCAATCTGCCGCTTATTTGGCTTTTTGGGGATTATTGATGTGCTTATTTTTATATGTGCCTTTATTATGTTGCTTAAAAACATGTTTATGTCAAGGACAAACTTTAGTTCGTGTTTTGTTTTTGGCTAAACGTTTTTTTTAAATCAGCAGTTTTTTTTTTTGGCAGCCTCGTTCTGCTAGGTAGGAGCATCCGTTTCTGCTGGTAATATTGTCGTTTCTGCTGGTAGTGCACCGTTTCTGCTGGTAGGGTTAAAATTAAAATTTTTTTTCCCTCATTTTCCATGCCCGTTTTAGGTTTTGTTCCATTAGATTGTAAGTTAGGGTTTCCTTATACCTAATTTTGCTTCCCGTAGTTGTTAGGACTTATAATCAATCTAAATCAAACCAAGATCAACTTTCAATTGCTAGCCATGTTGGACATACGACCAAGGGAATCATACTTCCGGTATCTTTCTTATCATTGATTCTCTTATATATTTTATTTCTAGGTAGGTCTTGACTTTTTACCTTGGTCAAGGGTGAAGAGTTTGGATTTGCCTAGTATTTTATATATACTATATCCAGAGAACCATAGAACATGCTAGGTGTGGAGTGCATTGAGTCCATTTTATTTGATTACTTCTGTCAATATACATTAAGTCTAGGTTAATCACATTTTCTCCCCTTATCCAAAATGTTAATCCCTTGATATTTTGGAATATCAATTGGATTCACGTTTGGGGGACAAAATGATATATGTAGCAGACTTGGGAACATGTTATTGCTCCCCCTCCCTCAACTTGTGAGGGATTATAAGATGGTGCCGAGTACAATTATTTGAAAGTTTTTGAATTTACTAAGAAATTCTTGAAAAATTTGTACTCGAGCACATCTTATTTTTCACCAAAAAAAAATCTACACTAGTAATTAACATATTCACAAGACAAAATTATTTACGGGATTACCTTTAAGATGAGAACAACATTTGATAAATCATATGGTCCTTTGAAGTAGCCGTAAGTCACCCCCGTATGGTCTTCCACCAACAAATCTCTCCAAACTCCGCATTATCCTCCTTGTCTTTAGCCTTTTGTCAATTGCCTGAATCATAGCTCTGCATTTGCTTATGTCACGTAGGCTCAAAAGCTTGAGGCAGCATACTACTTTCTAATTTCCCTTGAGGCGATAATTTAGAGAAATACCGAACCATCATCGAGTGTACCATCGCTAATCTTGTGTTAGTTCGTCAATGCGAATCAATATCTGTTCTTCTTGTCTTTTGTTCTAATAGATGATGATTCCTATGGGATCGGAGTATGGTGTATAAGGCGTCTCTTTTCTTATGGTTTCGTTCTTCTCAGATTGGATCTGTAAGTGTCAGGCTTTGTGAGGTTTGAGCTTCTTTGATAGCTTTCAACACCCACATTAAAGATCTTCCAAATGCCTCTCACGCCATGACCCAATTCTTGTGACATTCTTAAGGAGGACATTATATGCCAATACGTTCTTTCAACGTTGAGATTTGTCTCTTTCTCCTGTCGAGAAGAAGCGCATGTCTTCAATGTCTTGGATTCGATGTCTTGGAAGTCGCTTCTTTAACTTGTATAAATCATGGCGTCATCCCTCCGTTCTAGTGATCCAGTCAAGATGCTTTGTAGTTACTTTCCATTCGGAATTATTTAAAACTTTGTGCTCAGGCAATATTCTTCTTTTTGAGTAGTCATCACGACTGATTCCCTTTTGGTCGCAAATGCCATAGATTATGTCTTCGCTTTTTTTTGCCCAATTGTGTGATTCTATCAGGAGAGCGATTTGCGTATTTGGGACTATCTTTTGACTACATTGAGTTGGGCACTAAGTTTTCTATCCATTTATATGCCCGTAATCTGCCAGCCATGGTCTTCGTTTTAACTGAAGTAGCTCGTACTTGCGGCATAGACCAACCAACGTTCGTAGGTATCCAAGGTTGTTTTTGATGATTGATGAAACGGTATTATTCATATACATGACGACCTTGTGAATTAGGAACAAAATGTAGTTGGCTGTCGCAGATCATGAGGATATTGGCGGCCTTCGGGGTTGATCAAGTCCAATTCTTTCGGTTGTGGCTTTGTAGACTTCTTCACTATAGTATTAAGGTTCAGTACAAAAATTTTTGCATATGTTTTCCTTGCATCAGCATCAAATGTTGGACCTGCTAACAATTCCAGGTGTTAGTGTTTTAAAATTGCGCGTTCATCAACAAACGCGTAAAGAGAGTCAAATGTAGTGTCGGTTAGATCATCGACATGACTCTCGAGGGTCTTGTCTTCGTGCCAATGCTAGCCAAGGTGGAAATGATTCAATGAACGGCAAGAGGACAGACTTATTCATGCATGATCAGAGAAGGTAGTCGTGTAGGTTGTTTGTGAAACCTGTCAGGAAGATGTTTGGGACCTCTTCTTCTGACTTGGTTCATCCATGGACAACCTGTTTCTAAAACTCCTGGTGTGCAGGTGATTCACAGTGACCATCTGTTGTTTGCATAGTTTCCTCTACCGGAGCAGATTGGCTAGCAGATTGCTTGTGAGTCTTTAGTACATGTAGCTAGTAGTCATTTCCTTGCTGTCGTGGTTGTTGGTTTCTCTTTTGGAGCACTGGTTGAGCGGGTTCTTTTCCTGACCTTCTTCTTTTGGGGACCCGGGTCTGTTTTCTAGCGGAGGGTTCTTGATCATCATCTTGCTCCGTTCTCGAGGCTTTTTATTGTGTCATATCGCCATATGATCTAACAAATTTTGTTTCGGCTTCATACGCATCAACTAATGACCTTGTAGAGATGCCTTTGAATGTACTTGACCTGTTGATAGGTTTGTTAGCTTCCATTCTTGTCAATAAGATCTTTTTTCAGCTCTACGCTCTGAAAGATTAGACAGCTAAGCTGAGACGTGTTGGCTTCCTTTGATGATCGTACAAGATCCTCAGACTCGAGTCGTTAGTCATTTCTAACCTTCTCAAATTTTTGATAGTTAATTTTGGGTTCTTCTTTCTTGACTTGGTTCCTTGATTATTTCTTCAATTCCTTCAGCGAATTTGAATCAAGGAATTGTTGATTTTCAGTATTAGACACTTCTCGAATTCTGTCATACTTCAATTGGACTGCAACATCTACTGCTTCCTGCATTTTATTTGCTAGATATTGGTCAACGATGCCAGGAATGGAGGAGAGTGCTTCAGCATATTGATTTGTTTGTCTGAGTTCCGAGAAGTTGTCTTCTAACGCTTTTAGTCTGTAATCAAAGCCAAACAACGAAGCAAAGTTAGGAAGATTTTGTAGTGAGGAGCTTGTAGTGGTAGCCGGTGTCTGAATTGGTGGTTGTTGTATTTGAAGAACGAGAGGATTCGGTGTTGGAGGACGATTGGTTGGTGAGTGACAGGATGCTCCCACAATGGCAGTTACAGGACGTTTCAATTAGAGAGGTGGCTTCAGCATGTTGTTCAAAAATATATCAACACCGGTATCTTGATTTGATTTCAGCATGTTAGAGACGAAGCCAGATGATACAGACAAGCTCTGTTGTTGACCATCAGGATTTACTGGAGTTAGGGTCACAATGAAGTGTCTTCAATTTCCTGGTTGCTTTTGATAACATGGGGCAACTATTACATATGTCATTACATTCATCTCTTCCTTCAGATTGGTCATGGTATCTGAATCGACAGCCTCTTTCCTTATCCTCCTTAATATGTTAGCATCTTCATCCGACTTTGCTCCATCAACATTCGTCCCCTTCAAAGTCAATTGTCACTGTCTTAGTCATCTGATGTGAAATATGAAGAGGGTGTGTGAACTATAGGTCGAAAGTTCATCCTTAATCCAGTTTCCCTTTCATGTATTATTTCATCTATCATGTGTTGTGAGCTTTGGATGGATTAAATATCATAACCATCATCTTCTTATTTCAGTCCTGTTCTTCATCATCATCATTCTTGACGTTCTCGTCATACGTCATGTACATCATCATCTTCATCCATCCTGTTTAGATCTTCATTAAGTCATTTTTATCTTCATCTCTTCATCTTGAGCTTTTCCTCATTCCATCTTGGATCATCGTCGCTTGATTTCCAGGGAGATTATCCTCTGAGTCTAATCAGGGTGCCATCGGGAACCCATGGTGTAACACCAGTTCGTTTCATCTGCACCAGAACCACTGGCATGAGAGCTGTGAGTTTCTTTACGGCTTCTTTTTGTGATTATCTTGAGTTGCGCAGCCTCTGTCAAAACTGCCTCAGAGATAGTCTCCAACTCTGTAGTCTTTTGCTTTCCTTTTCCAGACTTCTTTTCTTTCTTTTCTTTGGGGACTGTGGGATGGTTCTGTTTAGTGGTTGTATATGTATCAAGCTTTCTTCTTGCTTCATTTTGTCTTTGGAGGATTGTTCCTGAAGCAATTGCATTAATTACTCTTTGTATGATTCAGAGTTGCGGATGTCCGGTGGTTAATTATTACTGGCAAGGATGTCCCGTTCAACTAAGTGCTTCATTCCTTGATTCGAGATTGACATTGTTTGTTGTTGAACATTGGGTCCATCCTCTGGCATAATGGCCCAATTCTTACATTAGTTTTCTTCGAGGAATTGAAGGTCTTTATCCGATGACAACACGTTGGACGGACTAATCTGGTGAAACGAGGATATTAACATCAGCATTGCCTCTTTGTATTTTTGTTCTCTATCTGGTAAATGAAGTCCTCCCACAGAAGATATGCATAATCAACATTCTTCTTATTATACATACCCCACAAGATTTGAGCTTGAGAAAGACGAAGACTTTCATAGGATGGTTTACCACTGAAGACATTGTTGATGATAGCTGCAATGTATCTCCAGGGGTTGATGCAGTTTATTGACATTTAACGTCAGTGATCTTCTTATTTCTCCTAGATGTGACCAAGATTAGCTAGAAAGGTGAGAATTTCCTTCTCACAGAGGTGGTTCTTCAAACTCTTATTAACGACTTTTAGGGAAATTTGAAGAATGTCTCTTGATTTGATCTGACCGAGAATGTTGGCTTTTTTTGTTATCATCTTGAATCTGACAGATCGTTTATGAACATAAGCACGAGGCCAAGAATTCTTGCATATAGATCTCTGAAACAATCAGCATGTGACTTGGAGATGCTTGTATAAAAGGAACCACGTGAGTATTTAACACATCGTAGACTACTGGAAGGAGTTGCTTCCTTTGATGTGACATCTCGAGCGTAAATGAAGATTACATTTACCAATATTTAAAGTTCGGTCGGCACGGAGCAACTAATGTCTCATCAAAGCTATTGATCCGCTATTGAGATTTCCATGGAGTTGTTTAAGAAAGAGTGAAGTGCAGTTTATAAGAGACACAATCATTCATGCATGAGAACCTTTATGACTTTTAGAACTTTTGAAGATCATCATCTTAGATAGACTAATGTTATAAGACAAAGACACTATCCTAAAACTATGTTGAATGCAAGTTACATGGTTTGTCAAGCTTTTATGTCTTATCTTAATCTAAGAGATTTGATAATTTAATCTTAGTTAGATAAAAATCTGATATTTATGGTGTTTTTATGTCAAAAAAATTGGTTTAAGTGTTGATAACATCTTCCACTCGTTCGGTCCTTAAAGAAACACTTTGATCGGTTTCAACTAAATATCCTACTCGTTTGGTACGGTATAATCAAACACTCTGTTTGTTTAATATAAAAATTTGCTACCAACCGGTCCATCCTAGTGTCACCGATCTGTCTTGTGTTGTTTACTCGTTCGGTCCCACTAAACAGCGTTAACTCGTTCGTTCATACACTGGACCGCTCGTTCAGACCATTCTAGTTCCCACTCGTTTGGTCCTCACTCGAATTTACTCGTTCGGTTCTTACGATGATTCACTAGTTCGATTCATACTTGATAACTCGTTCGGTCCTCAATAAACATTCACTCGTTCGACCCATACTAGATTCACTCGTTCGGTCCTCATAGTCATTCACTCGTTCGGTCTTCTTAGCCTTTCACTCATTCGGTCCATACTGGATTCACTCGTTCGGTCCTCACTAGGACTCACTCGTTCGGTCCTCACTATGATTTACTCGTTCGATTCATAAAAAAAATTACTCGTTCAGTCCATATGTTTTTATTCTCGTTCGATTCATACACATTTTGATCGTTCGGTTTCTTAAGGTTGTACTAGATCGACTCTAACAGTTACCACTTACTCTAGCATGTCCAGGAAAAACATGATTATATACAATATCACATTAAACATATAACATTTATGCTATATTTCTATATATTTGAGCCACAAATAACCAATCAAAGAACAAGATTAAATCACAACGAATAATAAAACTTGACTAACCTTACATATATTACACCTAATACTACAAAAGCCCTCAATCACTTTAAGATTTAACCACATTTTGATTTGAAGAACCCTAATTCTTAATAGCGGCATTGTAATCAAAAATGGCGAAACTTATCAAATTCCTTTGGGATTCGAGTTGGAATTAGGTGATCGAGAATCAAAATTTAAGTTATTTCCTTACGAGATGAACGAAGTGAATTTGCTTGTTTGATGTGATTCGATTTGGAAAGTGTTCGTGTGTGTGTTTGAGTGTGTTTGTGTGTGTGGAGAACAGTGACACGAATGGGTGGGGGGTGGGAATGTTATTAACCAATTTTAATTTTGACACATTTGGCCCCTCATGTTAACACTACTTATTAATCTTGCAAATTAGGTTTTATAAGGTATATTCAAGTTAAACAAATAGCACACATGGTCCTTAATGTTTTATACTCTCATACTATAGAAATTATTTAGAAAAAACTACACCCTAATGCATTAAACACGATTACTATCGGCTTTCAAATTGGAAGTGTCCGACACTTTTTGTGTTTCCCAAAATCTCCCCCTAAGGCGAGGTCACTCCCAAATTACTAAACTTTAAACCTAGCATTACTATGCTTCTCTTTAGTCTTTAGTCTCGTACTCTTGACTTTCACTTGAGAATATGTCTGTGTGATCATTGACTTACGGGATTGAGTTTGTTTCTTTGAACTTGTATTTGACATTGTGAACTGAGCGACATTGAGATCATCAACCAAGATAAATCTCTTCGCCATCTTGTAATTTTGCCATCTTGTAGACTTGTGACTTATGGACGACCATGTCATACTTTATTGATTTTGTTGATTTGGAAAGAAAAAAAACTTAATGTTGCATCTTTATTAACACTAAGACAATTCCGAGAAAGATGTGTTGGTATCAGAGTAGCGGAGTCTTGTCAACATGTACTTGTGCTTTCTTGATGTCTTTATGTTTGGTCGGGTAGGGTTAATGAGCATTTCCTTGTGGACTTGGATCTTGTGAGCCAGTGGGAATCAGGGACCTCACCACCATCTTTAATTAGCCTGCATAAACAAAGTAAACACATTAATGCAAAAGTAAGTTAACTTAATGAACTTATCTATCAAGAGATTTGACGTTATTGTTTTTAAAATCTTTTTCCCTTTTTTACAGCTCATTTTTATAATGACAAGAAATTTGATAATTCTCTCCCCTCAAATAATGACCCCGTTTTATTTTTAAAAGAGCTGTTGACACTTGTTTGAGAAGTCAAATGTATCTTGAAAAATATTTCTGATGATGGAATGATTTTGTAAGTGATAAAAACAACAAACACAAGATAAATAAAAAATTTCTCTTATTTATTCACTTAGATGCACTGAAATCGATTCACTATGGATATAGGGAAGCAGGTTGTGATGCAAGTAATCACAAAGCCTTTGCATGGTCATAAAGTAGACATGCTCCAGAGAATATATTCCCCGTTGTGAGGGTCATGATTTCTTTTTGAAAAACTTGCTTAAGATGATGGACCGGGTTGCTATCTGCAATAATAGCAAGCATGTGGCCATGTTTGAAAAAAATTTGAAACTTCTGCTCGAACTTCATTTACAAGCTTGTATCATTGTTGAATGACATGTCTCAAGACCGTTAATGTTTATCGATTTCAGAAGACATGCCATTTGTAAACTTTCTTTTGTATTTTTATCATTTTTTAGTTTGTAAACTTTGTTTTTGAAAAAAGTTCGATATAAAAGAAAATCTTTTTGGCTTTTCTGATTTTATATTTTCTTTTTGGTTTTTTAAATTTTTTTTTTTAAATAAAAAGAATATAAAATCTTTTTGTGTTTTTATGATTTAAAAGTATTTCACTTATTATACAGGTATATTTGAATAGGTACCACCAATATTCATAACCTTTCATTGAAAATTTGTTTCAGAGTCGCCGGCGTAAAGCTCCGCACCATTCCCAGCTTCGTTGATAAGAAATTCAATTATTTATCGGCCAAGAGCTTTAGTGAATATGTCCGCCAATGATACTCCGTATTGACAATAGTAAAGTCTCGATCACACCCTTCTCAACATGCTCCTGTGAAGTGAACCTGATGTCTTATGCTTGGATCTGGAATGTTCTTGAACGTTGTTTGCAGCATTAAGGCAATAGCGCTTTGTTAAACACTAGTACATTTGGAATTTTATTCGAATCCAAAGCCATAGTCGGTAAGTTATGCTTTCTCATCCAATGGGACTTGAGCACAAACAACCGGAATCAAAGCAATAAATTCAGCTTTCCGTACTGGATATCGCAGCGCTTTTCTGCCTTTTAGCACTAACAGCTACAAGTCTATCACCAAATCGTAGAAGTTGTTTATGCCAGATGTGCGACGGCGTGTATCTTGAAACCCGCTATTGATCCGCATATGCAAATGTCGTTAGTGCAAAGGCAAGAATCCTTCGAGATACCAAAGACCCCGAAATGTACGGATTACTTAAGAATAACGGAGAATCTTTTTACCGCATTTAGGTGCTTTTCGGTAGGCCGAGCCTGATACCGGGCACACATGCATATAGCAAATTGTAGGTCAGGTCTACTGGCTGTAAGATAAAGGAGGGTGCCAATCATGCCACGATAGTGTGATGGATCGACAGCTTTCCCATCTTTATCCTCATCCAGTTTGGACTTCTCCACCATGGGAGTATCCACTGGGTCACAAGATTCATAGCCATATTTCTTTAGTGATTCAAGAGCATATTTAGATTGGTTTATGAAGATGCCTCTAGGACTTTGAGAAATCTGTAGTCCTAAGAAAAATGAGATTTTACCCATCATCGACATCTTGAATTTTGAACACATTATTTTAGCGAATAGATCACAAAGTTCAGGAGTAGATGCAGCAAAGATAATATCATCGACATAGATTTGTACCAGTAGAAGTTCCTTGCCTTCTCTACGGATGAACAGAGTAGGATCCACTAAGCCTTTGGAGAAGTCATTGGATATCAGGAATGAAGACAACATATCATACCACGCACGTGGAGCTTGTTTCAACCCATAAAGAGCTTTCTTAAGCTTGTAGACGTAGTTAGGTTTGTCTGGATCCACAAATCCGTCCGGTTGGCTAACATAAACTTCTTCTCGCAGATTACCATTCAGAAACGCAGTCTTCACATCCATTTGATAGATGACCATGTTCATGACACCGCATCCTAGAGCACAGACAAACGCTAGAAAAATTCATATAGCCTCATAATCTTGCAAACCGGAAGCTAATGGACTCTTGAAATTGATACCTCCTCTTGGCGATAATCCACGATCGACACAACCGAGCCTTAGTTTTCAGTAATACTCCTAATTTCCATCAAGCTTAACCTTTTAGATCCACTTAAGAGAAATGACAAATGCTTTGTAAGGAGGAGGAAACAAGTTCCCAAACCTCCAGACGTTCAATTTCATGAAGTTCCTCTTGCATAGCTTCAATCCAACATGCTTGAGTTATGCGTCTTTTAGTTAATTTATTTAGGGTTTCTACTGATGTGAGATAGGATCATAGTAGCAGAATAAGGGCCTGTTCATAGTGTTGTAGTCGTTTGGAAACTGGTCTGTCGAGAGCACCGATTATATTCTCAAGTGGGTGATCCTTAGTCCATTTGCTATTGTGTTCAGAAATTTGATGATCAGGAGGCACAATTGTATGAATAAACATCTGATGATGAAGATTGATCAGAAGTAAACTTCTAGAATTGGGAATACCAAAGTACGGATCCTACCCATATGTGCAACTTCAAATATCCATGATTGTCTTCTTCAACATCATGGAAATAATGAGTTTGATGTTTTTGTGTTGTAGTGAGTTACTTCGGTGATGGGCATCTTGATCAACTGTAGTTGAGGAAGTGAGCCGGTTTATAAACATTGTTAAGGTGAAACTTGCTTCAGGAATAGGAGCAATGACTTCTAGTGCTTGTAAATCAACATAAGGTGCGGGATTAAGTGTCTCATCAAACATTGGTTGAAACAACAAATCCCAGTCAGATCTCGAATGGTGGTACAATGGTGTTGAAGAAGGAGGGTCTGGCACGACGTCTGAACTGATTGTACTACAGGAGTCATTTCATGAATGAGCGGGTATGACATGCTGTGTTCAGAAGCCATCGCGGTCAGCTCATCAAAATCAACATGAATGGTTTCAATTATTCGTCTGGTTCGTCTGTTGTAAATCTCGGAATGCTTTCTTCGTGGCGTGCCATATCTATGAAAATTACCAAGATCAGCCCTTTGGTGTAACTTGCCCAATTATCAATATCTATTCGTTGGGTAGCTAAGTGGACCAAACATATGTAGATACGATAGATGGGGGAGGTTTGACGTGTTAAAAGCTCGTATTATGTGTTGTCATTTACCATGACAATGAGTATCATGGAATCAATTTTTGGGTTATAACAGGCTTGGGCAACCGCTTTGGTCCCATAGTAATAATGGTGGTTTTGCAATAAATTAACATAGGTGCGCGCTGCTTCAATTAGCGTTTTACGATTTCGTTCTTTCAACAACACCGTTTTGCTGTGGAGAGCGTGCATGATGTTTCATGAGAAATGCCAACCTTCTCATATATTCACGCAATGTATGATTAACAACTCAGTTACATTATTGTTCTGATGGATGTACGGTTTCTTTAAGCCGTACTTTGGATCATATTCAAAAGTTGATAATAAAAATGGAGCATCATCTTTTTGATCGTAAACTTTTAGCCATTGTAAATCTGAGAGTAGTCGTCGACAATAACAAGGATGTACTTCTTTCCATGACACTCGCAACACGTATTCGGGCCCACATAGATCCATTATGCAGGATAGTAGTTTTTTTGATTGGGTGTCCTCAGACTTTGGGTTTGTGGGGTTTCTTTGAACTTTTGCCTAATGACATGCAGAACATAAGTGATCCTTTTCCAAACTTGAGCTTAGGGAGATCTAGGATTAAGTCTATGTCTTGCAAGATGGGATTAATAGCACCAAAGTTCAAGTGAGATAGAGACGATGCCTATAACCAGGACTTGGTTTTAGATGCCTTTGGACAATAGGACCAAATTGGGAGAGGATGCCATCATATTCCGAAGGTGAGAGTGTATATATGATTATCCCTCGAGATCCCGTCAATAAATCACCACCGTCTAGATTAAGAATGAAAAGCATGTGTTGTTGATCAAACAAAGCCACTTCGAGATTGGAATCACATAATCTGTCCCACAGAAAATAGATTATCGCCGAAGTCTTCAAGTATTAAACCTTGAAATAGTAACTTTTCCCCAATCTGTTAGTCTCAAAACCCATTATCTTTGCAACTTGATCATTTCACGTTATTTAAACTGTACCAAGAAATTTGACTGATAGAAATTGGTGAATGCTTTGTAGAGAGCGATCTCCCAGGTCATGTTCTTCGAAGCACCGGAATCCAAATACCAGAGGACGATTTGGACAACCTGCATTCATTCAGAGAAGTAGATGGAATATTGGTTATTGTGGGATCCCAGGATTTACTGGGTTCTTTGTTTGTTAGCAAGACATTGGTTTTTTAAAACCATTAGTTATGTAACGGACTCAGTATTTATTATTCCTAGGTTTCCTGAGAACTATTATACCATTTAACCATAGGTTTGCGGTGATTCGAGTCTAGAACTATTGGTTTCCTAGAAGGCACTTCATTAGTAGTGGTAATCCTAGTTAAAGGGCACGCATTTCCTACAATAGTGAAGGTCCGACCGGTAGGTCTCCAAATATATCCTATCTGAGTGAACACTTTTCCTGTTGGTTTCCAAATAGCTTTCTTAGATTTATGCTGCTTAGGTTTAGCACGAAATTTCACAACATTCATAGAATTAGAAACACACAAATTATCAGAAGACATGCAATCATTACTGTTAACACAGACATAATCAGAATCATCTTGTTTCTTGGAATTCTGCACAGACGCAGATCCATTAACTTTAACAGTACCATTCTTTTATTAAAACTAGATTGACGTTCCTAGGGTTGAAGCTTATTCTTCTATTCTTTGAATTACTACTTGATGTTTGCGGAATCCTATCATTCCTGGTATTGCCTAAAGGCTTTTTGTTGTGATCCGCTAGCACTAGTAGAAAGTCTTACTCCTGTAGAATGCAACACACGCTTGTTAGAAACTATGTTTGAAGTCGAGTCTGTTTTTGTGTTTTCTGTGGATGTGAGTGATTCGGCAAACCTAACTTTCTTGTCCTTTTTCCTTGGTGTGACCTCAACTATTTGAGGACCAAAATTGTTGATGCTAGGGCAAGACTCTACTTATTGTGAAAGCAATTCTGGAGATGACTTTGGTATACTAAAAGGCAGACTATAAGTGAATGTGAGGATAATTGCTGTTAAATGTTCGGGGAATATATCCCTAAGACCAAAGATTCTTCCTGAGTGTGTTTATTATCATGTGAGGGAGCAGATCCTTTTATTCAATCCAATTGGGCGTGAATTGGTTCATATACCTTAGACACATTTGGATCAACAGAGTGGGTCTCAATAGCCTCCTTATCTACAGCTTTTCCTTTAAGTTTCCTTAACTCATTTTTTAGGGCTGCTATAACCAAACCTTGTTCCTGAAGTTTTGCATTTAAATCAGAAATTTCCCCAGACTTTATATTGACTTGCTTGATTAACGCATCACATTGTTCTTTTGATTTGAAACGTTTTGTTTAATCGAGTCATAAAGCTTGCTTATTAGTCTGTTTCAAATGCTCATTCTTCAGACAACAAGTTTTGTCACTCTATGTTCCAAGTCATGTTAAGAGTCTCTATATAGGTCCCATCCATGTCCATTTGAATGTTCCGATCATCCACATTTCCATTTTAAAGGACTTAATTTGCTCTTTTCAACTTGACACATGACTGTGGTCTTTTGCTTGAGACTGAGCTCTCAATCCACTTAATTCAAAAAACTGAGCATAAAACTTGGAGCCCATTTTGACTTTTAAAACACTGTTTTCTAGTTGAAAATTTTCCTGATTAAGTTGAGAATATCTTCCAAGTGTTGCAATGTTTTCTCAAGAGTCATATAAAAACTCTTACAAAGTTTTTCGTAAGTTTCTTTATCAACAAAATCCTTTTTATTGAGAAGCTCAGTCTTGAGTTCGAGACACCTTTGACATTCATTCACAGTTTCACAACCTTCATTCAGAGACAAATTCATAATAGTTTTTAAAATATCATTATCAATGGCTTGTTGCCTAAGAGTCGTCATTTTTACTCAAACTTGATTAATTTTAACTTCGAAAGTTTTGGACTTACAAGGATGTTATTCGACGCCTGTTCCATTTGATAAAAGTACTTTTTCGACCTCGACACGTTCTCTTCAACCTAGTACGGTGGTTGAAGTTATTTGTAGATTTTCTTTTAATTCTTGATAACGGAATGATTTCATCTCGAAAACAAGCCTTTGTATGTTCAAACCCCCACGTGCCTCTGTGATAGCCTGTTGGCTGTGGTTCTTTCTTTGATCAAACTAATCAAGCCTAGTAAGATAGCGTTTAAGCTCTTCAAGCTAGTAATTCACCATACTTACTTTAGGAATGTTCTTTTGGAACCTAACTATGAACAGTTGTGGAGAATAGATGGGTCTAAAGCTGGGTCCGCTAGTCGCTTTCCAATTTGGAATTGTTCACATATAAAAAATAGATTGTCAAAACAATCGTTTGTAGTATCGTTATTAAGAAACAATCATAATTTAAGGGTTTAGTGTTCACTCTATGTTTTACAACCACCTGGATCTTGTTCTTTCAAAAGTAATTTGATTACGGATATGCTCCTTCACAACTAGCATTATTGCTCTCATCAGAATCAGGAATCACAATAGTATCCATTTTAAGAATGGTATTCCCTATCATACCAGCTTTGGCTTTGACTCCCGAGCTTTCTTCAGATAGAAAGGTTTCTTAAAACTAATAGCTTGTTTCGTGGAATGATCATACATTTTTTTGGATTAAGTCATCATATGAACAGTTTGCGCAGATTGACCTCTTTTGAAAATAATGTTATCAAGTGCTTAATTTTCTTTCTAAAGGCAGTTTCTCATCAATATTTTTGTTCTTCTATTCCATTTTTAATTCATTTTTTTTTTGAGATCAGAAACTGTTTTCATTAAAGAATCCTTTTCTTGCACTTGTTCGAAAAGATTTTGCTTAAGACGTACAATCTCGGCATACTGTTCATTTGATCCTGAAAAACTGTTTTCAACATTTTGCATTTCTTTCAAATCTTTAACCTCTTCTTTATATCTGTCAAGCTCGGTAGTCAAAGCTTGATTGGCACTTTTATATTCCAGATTAACATTGGTGCAGTGCGTCACTTGGGTAGTTAATTGTTCAAACATAGATATTTCATGACATCTTGTGAGCAGATTAGTTAGGATTCTGGACAGTTTCCTGTTGTGCTTCACTCAGGTACTGAGAATAAGGAATGATATTGCTATCACTAGTTATTTCAGTTTCTGACTGACTCACATCATTAGACTGTTCAGAAGACGTCATTATCTGCTCACTTTGATTAAATAAATCATAGGTCAGATTATCTGGATTGAGTACCTCAGTGAGTGCATCTGAGCCATTCCTGGACAGATTCGCCATAAGAGCAATCTTAGCTGAGTTGAGTTCATCACAATCAGAGTCATAGGCATCCAGATCATCGGCTTGATAAGCAGCATTGTGGGTGATGACTGTCTGAGAGGTTTGAATGTCAGGAAGTCCTGGATCTGCCAAAAATGCTATTTCTTCCTCTGTTAAAGCTTGACCACTTGCTTGAGCTTGAACCAGCAACACTTTATCGTTGAACCATGTTTCATCCCTTTCCTTTGGTTAGTACACTGCCTTGGCAATATGACCCTCCCCTTTTGCAGTTGTAACAAATAAACAGTCCGTTGTTTCCCCGTGTTGCTTCCACTTTGCACCAGGTGTGTATTTTCTTGTTGTTCCAGCAGCATAAGTAGTTTGTCTCCCTTGAACAGGTTGCACAGTTACTTTTCCATCATAGATGGTAGCTTGTTGACGAGGGTTTGACGAAGTCCTTAGCTGATTGTTGGTAGTAGGATACGGATGTGCAACAGGTTAAGTATGACATCTGTGATTAATTGCATCATTTGGATCATCCCCTTCTGGAGCACTGGAAACAACTAGACTAGAGTATGGTTGGGAAAATTCAGGTTGTTTGTGTTGATAGGCTGTGGGGCAATTCCAATTGGGGGGATTGATGGTTGTGGAGTTAAAAACGTCTTGTTTGTTGGTGACCGGTGGTTTTGGTACTCATTTGATGGTTAAGTAATTGAAAAGAGGTGTGATGATGGTTGTGATTGTTGAGTTTGTTAAGGTGTAACAAACTGTGAAGCTGATATGGTGAAACGTGAGACTTTTGGGTGAGTGTGGTAGTTGAGATTGTAAGCTGGCTGAGTTAATTGTGAGATGCAACTAAAGCACGAGGTATTGGAGTTAGGTGCATGCATCAAACGAACTCATTTGCATGTCTTTCATGTTGTTGAAGGTAAAGAATGATGCTGATCAACATTGGTCAGTGTCAAGGTCTTTGACCAATTTAACATCAGTAACAAATTGTCCATCATCAGGAAGAGTGTTTTAAGTACTTGGTGTTACGTGAAACTGCTCCAATGGCATCTTGTAGATGTTCATATCATTGAGTAAACAGAGTGAACTCAAGTTAGTACTCATGTAGCGTTTCTTCCTTTCTTGTAAGTGAACTTTATCGTTTCATCATTACAGCTTGCACTAAACGTTCTTGTTTTGTTAATGACGTTCCTTGCATTAGCAGTTTAATCTTCTCCCAAAGATCTTTTGCCACACGATGTTGACTCACAAGAGCATAGATTTCAGTTGGTAGGCCTTGGAGAATGATGTTTATTGCTTTGATGTCACAATCTGCTTGAATGGCTTCAGCTTGGAGTTAGTTCAACATATTCCTTAAGCCTTGTTACTCCATCGTCAGTGATTGAAGGCCAAACAAGTGGTCCTTTTTCAACAGAAGCAAGAATCATTCTTCCATGTGGTCTATTCATCATATACAGTTCCATTATGCTTTTCCATGAATCATACAAGTGTTTTTCAAGCATCGGTGGTTTGTTGTCTCCTCCAGAGAGAAGTGACTTATCAGCAAGAGTCGTCATTGTGGTATCCAAAAGATTACAGATTGATCGATCGGTGGTAGAAAGAAATTGTGTTTGGTTATGTGATTATTGAGCCTTGAAATGAAACTACACGGGATTTTACAATTCTTGACAAAACCGGGAAAACAAGTGTTTGTTTCACAGGATTTTACAAGTCAAAGAAATAACCGTATAATTTAAAAACGAGTTGTTAAGTTGGTTTCACTAGTTCGGTTGATAAAATTTGTAACTAGTTCGGTCCTACTCGTTCGGTCCTTCTAGTTCGGTTATCACTAGTTCGATCGTCAAAGTATACCTAGTTCGGTCCTACTCGTTCGGTCCTTCTAGTTTGGTTGTCAAGTTAACTAGTTCGGTCCTACTCGTTCGGTCCTTCTAGTTCGGTTGTCACTAGTTCGATTGTCAAGTTAACTAGTTCGATCCTACTCGTTCGGTCCTGCTTGAACTTTTGTTTAACAAAGACAAGGACTAGTTTTGCCATAAACCCAAAGTTTAAATTCTTTTTACCTTTTGACAGTTAGAATGGGCGCCAAAAGGGTGGGTATTATTCATTCATCGTCCCAACTTACCCACCAGTCAAAATCAAAGGGGTTTTCCAAATTGAAGGGTACAATGGTTAATTCAAGAGGTCTACTACATTATGGCAGGGATAAATTTGTAATCTCAAGGCACTCATTGGCTCACTTAGCAAAGGAATGCCACGTGGATGTAAAGAAAGCACAAAGGAATGATTGATTTACTCTTGAGGCACTCATACAACAAGCATAAATGTCACATCAAGGGATTGCCAGCTTGGCAATCCGTGGGAGATAGAACTTGATCCAACGGCTTATGATGATTCTCCCATGATTGGAGGAATGAATGGTGTTGATTGATAGGAGCGTGGGTAGCAAGGAAGACCTAGAAGGTTCAGAGAAGGGCTATAAATAGCACACATTTTTCACACACACAGGGGGTAGTAAAAAAATAGATAACCTTTTAATTTCTAGCTTAATCTAGTGTAGCTTATGCAAATTTAATTGTAATTTCTTTAAACTTTTGTAATTTCTTTTCAAGTAATGTAACAAGTTTTTATGATTAATGAAATTTAGCTTTTTCTGTCTTAAATCCTTATTTTCATTCATAAGCTCTTATAAGCTCTCAATAGCTCTCTAAGTCTCTAAGCTTAGATAGAGCTTAATTCAGTCTTAATACTACTTAAATCCTAAAATCAGTTAATACCTTAACTACTTTGGACTTTGAAAGCTTATGGAAGGTGAGCCAATCATGGAAGGGCTCACAAGGACTTTACTGGCTTATCCTTGGATAAACCAGAGCTGTTGATAAGCTCATAGAGCCTATAAGCTTCTGTTAAGCTGAAGCAATTAGTAAGTTTTCTTCTCAATTCCTTTGTTCTTAAAATTCAGCTTAATATTGTAGATTGCTTATTTGCTTATTAGTCATCATTTTCATTTGTTCTTAGCTTAATAGTTTTATATCTTAGTTTTCCAATACTTAGTCTAAAAAATCTCAAAAACCAAAAAAATAGATAGCATAAGAGTAGATCTTAGATTTTGGCTTATTAGGTTATGAATTCATGTTTATTAAGCTTGTTAAAAACTCATTGATATCTGGTATAAAGGTTTAGATAAGTAGATTTCATTTTCAAAACTTTGTGAAATCTGTCATAGTAATTAAGGGGTGTATGGATTAGTGCTAATTGACCATCAAAAGTCAAAGGAATTTAGTGATTTCTCTTTGGTTAGTTAGAATATTATATTTGATTAAGTTTTGGATAAATTTGCCAAGTTAGTTTGAGCTTTTGATGATTCTGTGGCTTATTGTGTTGTCTGTGCACCAGGGGAACTTTCTCCTTGCACTTTGATTACTATAATTTAACTTAAGCTCTTGTGAGCTTGATACTTGTTGGTATCAAGTTTAGTTACACTCTTTGAGTGGATTTTATGCAGTAGAGACACCCTTGTTCTACTGAATTTTTTTCCTAGTCCCTTTTGACATTTGCATATGCAGTAGTAACCTTTGTTACTACTGCTGTCCTTTTTGATTGCATTTTGGCTAGTAATTTTAGGATCTAGGGTCTTAAAATCAGTAAGTTAATAGTATTCACATAGCTTAATATAATTTAGGTCTTGCTTTATAGTTTCTAGTTTAATTGCTTAGTTGAATTTAGCTTAAAAAGTCATAAAATTAGCCAAAAAGCCAAAAACAGTAGTCATATAATTTAGTCTTTTAAATTTTGAATTTTAAGTTGTAGTATCTTATTTTCTTGCTTGAATTTATGGCTTATGATTAGATTAATTAGTTTTCATAAGCTCAGCTTAGGACTTGGCTTATTTAGCATTTGAGCTTTTCTTAAAATTGTGCTTTTTGAATTGTTTCCTGAGTTTAGCACTTTGATCTTCAAATTCAGATAGTGTAGAGTGTTAGTGGCCAAATAAGCTGATTAGAACTAGCTTGTAGACATTATAAGCTGCTTAGAACATCTTTTGGTTTTTAAATTGAGCTTAAATTAAGCTGTGTGCAAAGCTTTTAGTTAAAACAAGCAAAAGTGAGCTTAAAAGCCCACTTACTGTAGACAGACTTTCAAAAGCTCTTTATGAGCTGAATTTTGAGTTTGAGCTTAAGCTCCATTTATTAAAAGTGCTTAAAATTGTGTCATTAATAAGTTCCAGCTTTTAGTTTTAGTTAAAAGTGAAAAAATAAAAAAAAAATAGCAAAGGTGTTAGACACCCTTCGAACCCAAGACCTCACACACACTGTACACACGTTTTACCATTGCACTAGGTGGGACAATTCATTATTGTCCCAGCTTATTTAATTAATAAGCACGTTTTCCTTTTCTTATTTTCATTATAAGTCGTAGCATAATAAGCTACATTCACAGCTTATTTGATAAGCTGGGCTGCTCCTTTTATTTTTCTAGTGATCTTAGTTGCATTTTAGACTTTTCCTAAATTTTTCATAATTTTCTAGCTTATATTTTATTTTTAATCATTTTTCTAAGGTTTTTATTTTTGAAAAATCATAAAAAAATAGAAAAAAGTTTCAGAAAATTTAAAAAAATATATACAACCCTAGAATCGTCCTTAATAAATGAGGATAAGCTCTAAATAAAAAAGGAAACAAAATCTCATGCAAAACATAATTGATTTTGTCCAAAATGAAGCCTAAAAATAGAAAAACGCGATTTTGAGAGCCCAAACGACCCCGAAAGGCCCAAAACTGAGAGGGCCCACGACAAAGCGGTGAGTCTTAACCGTTGGGCCGTTTTCGAGTGACTACGCGAATTTCAGCCCAATCCGCCACATAAATTTGTTGCCGCAAAATAAGCGCCAAGCGTATTTGCCACGATGACTCGCTCGTTGACCGCATCTGCATCATGCATGATATACCGATTCCATTTTTTTTAATTGTGTATTATGTAAGAATCTACGTACCTAAATGATTGTGCGTTAATATGATGCCGAAAACGTGAGAGATATATGTGTTTATATATTACGAGAGAATTAGTTACCATTAAAAAAAGAAAAAAAATCAAACATATAACTTAAGACAATTTGAAAGTTGAAATTTTACTAGGAACAAAATTCAAGTCTACCGGTCTTCTAGGATTCCCCAGCTTCATGCATCACTTCATTTCCATTTGACACTCATCATAACGATAAATGGATCTCTCGTCATGGCCTTCTTTTGAATTCTCAAAACTTTTGTCGTTCCATCCCCGCAGGGCAGAGAACCGTCTCTGTCTCGGTTGTGCTACCAGAGGCTTTGGCAAAGTCGAAATATGAGAGCACTCATATTGGGGTGGGCTTACTACTTAGATGTTTCCACAATTGACCGCTTCACACTTGGCTACCCGACGATTACCATTAGCACGATAAGTGGTACACGAGAGGTGTGCCCTTCCTAGTTTTCTTGTACTAGGGAAAACATTTCGTTTGAGTCAAAATACATGATTACATATAACAAATTTACATATAATTTGAGACGAGAAATTACATTTTTCACATAAAACTAGACACAATGGTGTCTCTCCCCCATCTTCCACCTCAAATTCACCTCACAATTCAACACATCAACACTCACTCCCCTCATCTTTCAAACTTAATTTTTTTAACAATTTAATTAAAAAATAAATTAAACTTTTATTCATAATTTAATGTTTTTGAAGTTTGTGTATAAAAATGGTAAGATATGTGAGTATTAATAGATAAAGTTAAATTTTTTTTAATACATTTTATTCTTTGATAGTCCGGCTCACCAAATTGCATAAATGCAGAGTGGTGGCATGTCTCACGCGCGAGGGGGCTACATCACAATAAGGTGACGCGTGAGGTAAAGGTCGAGTGGTGAGTGCGTACACCCATTCTGTGCAACTTGAGAATTGAATCTACATGTTCAACTGATTGACATGTTTAATTATACGACTAAAGGTGCATGATAGACTCACATTTTCACAAACCAATAAACAATGACACGTCCTTTTAGCCACAAAATAGGAGTAATCATGAATGATTACGGCTGACCGTTGAAACTTATACAATGATAAAAAATCCAAAGCGTGCAAAAAAGGTCAAGAAAGAACGACGCCGTTTACGTCTTGGCGCCCGTCCTTTTTGTTTCTTCATTAGCACGTCAATTAAGCTTATGCTTTTTCCGTTTTCTCTTGAAGGTTCAGCCCGGATTTGGCTAGAAAAAGAACCTCCTCGATCGATTTTGACATGGGATGATCTTGTTTCCAAATTCATTAATCAATTCTTTCCTCCTTCAAAAACGACAAATCTTCGTAACGAAATCACGAGATTTCAACAAAGATTTGACGAATCGTTTTATGAGGCTTGGGATCGATTTAATGACCTTCTTCGAGCATGCCCACACCACGGATTTTCAGAACTACATCAGTTGGATACGTTTTACAATGCTTTGAATGCTAATGATCAAGACTCGTTGAATTCTGCTGCGGGTGGAAACTTTTTGGATAAGATGCCTCGTGAATGCTTGAGAATTATCGAAAGTAAATCCAATTTTCTATTCTTTTGGCATTTTCTTGGCTTTTATTTGGCAAAATCCCGGGTAATTTAATATACAATTTAGCAAATATCATTGCTCTTACAACCGAAGTCTCTGAACTTAAGAGTTTGATGAAGACTATACTTTTCGACAAAAAAAAGCCCAAGCTTCCGCATCCGTAAAAGCGGTCGAGCAGAGTTGTGTAACTTGTAGAGGTGCTCATTCTTATAAAAACTGTCCAGCCACCGATGGCAATGTTTATTAAGACAACATTCAAGAGTACGTTTCACAAGCTGCTGCAGCCAATTTTAATCAAGGAAACACCAATTCTAGACCTTCGATGGTTGCAAACCAAATCCGACCTCCTGGTTTTCCTCCGATTCAAAACAATCAAAACCGTTTCAATCCAAATCAAGGAAATAATTTCAACCAAAATCGAGGAACCAATTTCAATCAAAACTGTAACTTCAACCAAGGACAAGTTTACCAACCTTCAACGATTCAACCACCAGTTTATCAAGCTCCTCCTCAACAAATGCAAGGCGTTTCAAAGACCGATTTTTAGAATTATGTCAAGGCTAATGATGCTGTGTTACGGAATATGCAAAATCAAGGCCACTGTTTACAAAACCAGATGACAAATTTAACGGAAATGCTTTCTAAGTTCATAACTTCCAACACCGCTTCATCTTCGAATTCAGGAACTCTACCAAGTCAAACCGTAACTAACCCTCGTGAGCATGTAAATGCTATCACCACACGAAGTGGTAAAACTTGTGAAGGACCTTCGACTCCTCTTGTTCCTACACCCGTTGTTTCTACTCCTCTAAAGGAACCCGTTGTTTCTACACCCGTGGTAAAACTTGGAGACGTCAATGGACAAAGTGCAAAAACCAAGTTTAGAAAGTACCGCACAATTGAAGATGTTCAAACAACTCCGTTTAGAGATTGGATTGAAAGATGCTCTCGTCGAAATGCCAAAATTCAACAAATGGTTAAGCTCGTTGCTAAGGAACAAAGAGAAACTTAAAGAAATTGCCATTACAACCGTGAATGCCGAATGTTCCGCCATCATCATGAATAAAGTTCCCGAGAAACTCGAAGATCCAAGAAAATTTCTTATTCCGTGTGCTCTACAAGAACTTGATAGGACTAATGCTTTAGCCGATTCTGGAGCTAGCATTAATCTTTTACCTCATTCTATCTACAAGCAACTTAGGCTTGGAGCTTTGACTCCTACTCGAATGACACTCGAGCTTGCCAATCGTTTAATTACTCACCCAATGGGTATAGCCGAGGATGTGGTAGTTAGAGTTGATGGTTTCACTTTTCTTGCTGATTTTGTCATGGTTAATTTTGAACCAGACCCGAGAGTGCCTATTATTTTAGGAAGACCTTTCCTTTGCACCGCGAAAGCTCTTATTGATTTATATGCGGAAAAATTAACTTTAAGAGTAGGAAGCGATGAACTTGTCTTTTATGCTGAAAAATCTGAGAAAAGCAAGATTAAGCACTTTGATCATGCTATTTCTTTCATCGATTTTTCGAAAGATGAGCCATTTAGTGGCAGTACCACTAATCATTCCGATGCTCTTCCTTCTAGTTCTTCTCCGGTGAAGACTAGTGATAATCTTGAAGAGTTCGCTGATGAACTCACTCTTTCTAAAAAAGTCGTTCATGAAGAAAATTTTCAAGTTTATTGAAACCCTCTTTTCGAATTTAATGATAACTTCACCTCTAGCAACGTAAATCCTCTCTTTAACGAGATGGTTGAAGATGTTGTAAACAAGAACTCCAACGTTTCAGATGAGCCAGTTTTACTTAACAAACCTCTAACCGATAAGGTTGAGAGATTCGCTCCAGAAGACGATATTGATGAGATCGATGCTTTTCTAGCCATGGAAGTTTCTTTGAATTTTGAGGAAGGTTATTTCGATTCAGAAGGAGACGTAATTTTTCTTGAGAATCTGCTTAGTGATGATACCACCCATAATCTCACTCCCGAAGTAATTTCTGATCATGAACCAGAACAAAATGAATCATCGATTACTTTTTCTCCAAGGAGTGATCCTCTTCACCATGAGTTCGCAGGTGAACTTATTACACTTCCTTCAAGGATTGTTCGTGAACATGAGGATTATCTTAATCATATGACTTTGCTTTGTGAGATTTCAATTTCCCGGTCACAGGAAAATGTTCTTGCTAATCAAAGTTCAATTATCGAGTCTCTTCCCGTTGAGGATAGTGAACCCGTTCAAGAAGAGATCGATATTTTCCTCGTTCCAGATGATTTAATTCCACCAGGTGTTGAGAATGATGATTCCAAAGATGAAGATAATGAGTTACCTAACCTTGATCACCAAGACAACCCATCATCTTCTTGTCCTCTACCAGAACCACCAGATGTTGAGAAATGTCTTGAACCCGAAGCGGGTATTTTGATAACCAAAGTGTTTAAGGTTGCTTCTAAACCTCATGGTTTTATGGCTGATATTTTACCCACCTTTCCCACCCTTGTTTCAGATTTGACCTTCATTATCTTTCTTTCTTCATTTCTCTCCTTCGGGAGTGAAGATACCATTTTTGACCCCGACATCATCACCTTTCCATTTTCTTATCTTAAGCCAGTTCCATTTGCTCTCCCTAAGGACGAATAAATTCAGGGATCGAGTTGAGCTTGCGACTCGGAGAACAAAAACAAGCCGCTTCATGGGAGTTTACCTCATGCTTATCCTTTTCTATTTTCTTTCTATTTTCTAACAATAATGTGTTGTGATGTGATGAGGCCTGTACTCTTTCGATTTTTCGTTGCTTGTTATTTGTTGTGATTTTTGTAGGATTGAACCAACAAATTTTCTGAAGACTCTTGTGTTCAGTGTTGTGTCCCGGTTCACTCGAGCTTCCTATCCTTTGTTTGCAATTAGTTTGGGGAAATCCGCTATCCTTTCATCATTATCGATTAACGTCTATCTTTGCATAATTAATAAACGGCTTAGATTAGCTTAGAGACTCGGCCTTAAACATTGAGGACAATGTTTTGTTTTAGTTTGGGGAGGGAATCTATCGATTTGATGTTGCCCGCTTATTGTTTTGTTCTCACGTACCCCGTTGTCCCGCAAAAATAACAAAAATTTCAAAAATTTTAATTTTTAATTTGTAGAAAATAAGTGTTTTTGTCACAATTTTAACATTCTTGCTGGGTAAGAATGAGAGTAAATTTTGACCCGATCGAGCGTGTTGAGCTCTAGCTTGTTCCTTAACTTTTAGGCTAAGCGTTCGCTAATTCGCGAAGAACGAAAAATGATAGAGTTAAGTATGAGTAGGATGCTAAACAAAGATTATTTGGAAATCTTAAGAGCTCATGTATGTAACTTGTTGCTTTTTCTCCCATAAGCTCTTAACCGGATTAATATACGTGCTATTCTTGGAGATTAAATTTAAATCAACAATTTTTATGTAATATATAGCAAAAAATTTAGTCTTAGTTCAAATTTATACTTGAATTTTTCAAAAAAAAGTATTCTCTAAATAAGTTTAGTAAAAAATAATAATAATAAAAAATGATGATAAAATGATAAAAATAATAAATAATGAAAGCTGTGGGTTGATAAAAGTTTACTACCTCTTGTCGGCTCACAACCGATGTGGTAGTCTTCTAAAGAAAGCCCATAGTAAGAATAAAGATCCGAGACTGATAAAAGTTTGTTGCATCTTGCCGGCTCACAACCGATGTTGCAGCCTTCTAAAAGGTCGAGGGTTATAATTGCATAAATGTCTAGATAATTAAGTGTGAATTAATAATTGACTTCTTTTTGTTGAATTCAAATATGCTTTTGTACTTTGACTACTTTATTTTATATGCTAGGAATATTCGGGAAGCCTGAAAGTTTTTGAAACCTAAGGTCCGTGAGTCCCGATACTAGTCTCTGTGGGGTGTTAAAAGCCTGGTCACTTA